>JAQGAZ010001163.1:0-35065 GCA_034692225.1 Polydesmus complanatus | reverse complement strand
TTTTCAAGAGTTGAAACTCTTAAAATTTGACTTGCTAAACTCTTTCCTAAAGTATTTTGTGAGTACATTCGAAATAAATAACTAGTAGCTGGCATTAGATTGCTGATAATACTATTTGTTGGTTCGCCATTCACTGTTTCCATATTAATACAATTTTCCCAAGACTCTATTTTATATAAAATTATGTTGTTATTTATAAAATAAATAACAACTACATGTATATAGAATAAGATTTTTTAATACCGTGCTCTCGTTTGTATTGTATAATGAATTTTTTGATGGGATCATTTTCATCTGCTGTAATTTTCCAAGTTAATTCAAATGAAGTGCTCTCAATAGAACTGGCTTTCAGATCAAATGGTGCAGAAGGCAGTCCTATAAATAAATTATGAACATCACTGACTATAACTTCGTATATGAAAGATTTTATAATTTAAACTCTGTACCTCTCACAATAAATTTAATAGCGGTTTTGTTAATTCCATATTGATTTTCTGCTGAGCAAATATAAATTCCTTGGTCGTTTTTAGTGGCTTTGTTTATCGACAGAATGGATAGTGCATCTGAAGCAGTGTTTGTAGTTTGGATTTTAAACCTAGGAGTTTGATTAATTTTGATATTTAAACATACACTTGTAATGCAGTTTTTTAAATTTAGTAAACGTTACTTTGATTGAATGTCCTGTATTAATTTATCATTTGTATGCCAAGTAATTTTCATTGGCGGATCACCTTCAACAAAACATTGTAGTTGCGTTTGTTTATCTACTGCTCCGTCAACCGAAGATATAATGTTTTTGAAACGTGGTGGGGCTATAATTACAATTGGAGTTTTAAATACAAAATTATTTTTAGATTTAAAATATGATTTTGTTTTTACCATTAAGATTAAGTTGTACTGCTGAACTAAGTTCGTTGCCTATTCCATTTGAAGCTTTACATAGGTAATATCCATTATCAATGCTGCTAACTTTACTTATTATCAGTGAACCGTTTGATAGTAGTTGAACGTTGTTAGAATGTGACAGCTGTTTAATAATTGCATCACGTCCAATTTCTGAAAGAATATAGCCAAATATTTAGGAATAATTATGAATTGATAAAATTATTCTTATCCTTATACCTTTTGAGTGCCACCATGTTATAGTAGGTTTCGGAAAACCATATACTTGACAGTCAAATTTTATATTTTGTCCTATCACTGATGAAACAGATTTTGGTTTAATAATCCACCGAGGCGGAACTATATAGAAAAAAAAAATGCGTTTACAAATACATCCACCGAATTGAAAGAGAAAAAAAAAATAAGAAACTAAAACTAAACAATACTGAAACTTAATTTAACATGCTCGTACCCTTAACAACTAACTGCGCAGAATGCCTGGCCGTTCCTGCAGCGTTACTTGTGAGACAGGTATAAAGACCATTGTGCTCAGATGAGAGATTTGGTATGGTTAAAATACTAGAGTGCTCATCAAATGATTTAATCAAAACATCTTCTGCGATTGCAGTTAAAAATTTTCCATTTTTTTCCCAATCAAACTTCAAAGGTAAATCTCCTCGACTCACAATGCAAGAAATTCTGGCTAGCATTCCCTCAATTAATTGTTCGTCTTGGAACTCAAAAGGTACAATTTTGGGAGGAACTGAAACAAGAAGATAGCACGGTTCAAGAGGTTAGCCTACCATTAACAATGAGCTCAGCTGTGTGGCTTGCAGAAGCAGCCATGTTCTGGGCTAAACAGGAATAATTTCCTTGGTGTTTTTTTTCCACATGGTCAATCGTTAAAACACTTGTGTAGGTATCAACTGCATGGGTAATGATTCCAAAATCATTGGGAATTGAACTGTGATCTTTATGCCAAACAATAGTTAAAGGGAGGTCTCCTTGATACACTACACAAGTGAGGCGGGCCAAAGCTCCCTCGAACACATGATCTTCTTGGAATGCAAATGGCACAATCTTCGGTGCTACTGGAAGAAGGGAAACAGAAGAAACTTAAAATATTTTTACCATGAATGTGCAGAGCAGCCTGGTGGCGATCTACACCCGCTCCATTCTTGGCTATGCAAGTGTAAGTGCCCTTATGTTCAGCTGATAATTTTGAAATTGATAAAATGCTTGACAATCCATCAGTTTCGTGGATATTTAGACTGTTTGAACTAACGGCAGGGTCATTATTGTGAAGCCATGAGAATTGAATTGGTGCATCTCCTTCTTGCAAGCCACACACTACTCTGGCTGGTGAGCCTTCAAAATGGTTGCCAACAAACTCAAAGGGTACAATTTTTGGAGCAACTATGAGCGGAAGGAAACAAAAATTGTAAAAATAGTTGAAAGGGATAATGGATTACCGCGAACAAGCAGTTCAGCTGTATGCATTGCGATCCCTGCCCTATTTCGAACTACGCAGCTGTAATTCCCTGAGTGTTGTGAGCCGACATTGTTGATATTGAGTGAGTCGATATTGGTTTCATACTTTTTGCTGGAAGTTTCCAAATCTGATGGAATCGATTTTCCATCCTTGAGCCACTCAAATTCAACGGGAGTGTCTCCTTGACTAATTGCACATGTTACATGAGCACGCATTCCCTTGTAAAATTGGTCATCAAGGAAGGCAAACGGTATAATCTTGGGAGGCACTGCAAAGGGAAGGTGAGTGAATTAATTTGATTACCGTTTACTGATAGGCGAGCTGTATGAGTAACTGTGGCAGCTCGGTTGGAAGCAACACACGTATATCGTCCATTGTGACGAGGGTTGATGCTGTTTATAGTCAAAATACTTGAAAATTCATCTAAGGATCTCACTGTAACGCCTAAATTATTAGAAAATGGCTTTTCATCTTTAAGCCATGTCACATTAAGAGGTAAATCCCCTTCACTAACAACACATTGGAGTCTGGCTCGCATGCCCTCACGCAATAATTCTTCTTGAAATTCAAAGGGGACTATTTTTGGTGTAACTAAAATAAATTTATGTTAATAATAATTACCTCAGGAGTTGCATTCATTAATTATATTCTCAAAATGTAAGTCTAATTTTAATAAAAAATAACTAAAATTACCCATTATAGTCAGTTTGATTTTGGTGTCAACTTTTAATTTAGTGCCATCATCAGCAATGCATTTGTAAATGCCAGCATCGGATTGCTTGTTTAACGTAAACATTCCTAAACTTCCATTGGTAAAAACCTTTTGTCGCATATTAAAAGGCAAAATTTCTCCATCTGAAAGTTGTTAATTTGATGTCATATTTTCAGGACAAAATAAGAAAATTCAAGTTTTTACCCTTTTCCCAATGAATATTTGCAATTGGATAGCCATACACTGGACAACTTAAAACTATATCTTGATTAGATGTCCCAAAATGCTCTTGCATTGGGCGCTTTCCCAACGGACCTATAATATTATTTTAAAAATACATAAATACAAAGTTTTGTAACTTGTAGATTTTAATTATTATACTATGTGTTTTTTTTTTACCATAAACATTAATTCTTTCATCATGTTTCAAACTTCCTGCAGCATTGGTGGCGATACAACTATAAAGTCCACCATCTTCAACTGTCATTTTTTCCATTTTTAAAATACTTATGATCATTCCGTTAGTATGGGATTTAGTAATTACTGAAAAACGGGGTTTATTGTGTAAGGTTGTTTCATCCAATTTCCAAACAATGTTTGGAAGAGGAATGCCAGATGCCACACATTTTAATGAGATACTGCTTCCTGGTTGAAGGTTGGTCTCATTAAATGTTTCATCAAAATATGGCAAAATCTCTATTCAAATAAATTAACAATACATGTATATTTAAAAATAAAATAAGAATTAAGTTTACCTGATAGTTGTAATTCAGTTATAGCTTGCACTGTTTCAATACTATTTGTGGCTCTACATTGATACATTCCCCGGTCTAACATTTTCACACCTTGAATTATTAAATCATGGCTTTTTGAGGGCAGGATACGACCATTGTGCATCCAGGATATAGATGGTGATGGATTACCGTTTGCTTTACATTTAAAAACTACTTCTTCATTTAATTTAACTTGTTGTCCTGAAGGTGTAATATCTACAATCAACGGTTCTAAATTGATCGAAAATTTAATATACAGTACTATTTTTTGAAGCTTAAACAGATAGATTAACCAATAACAATTAATGTGATTTCCAATTGTTCCTTTCCCATTTCATTAACTGCTTCACAAACGTATATTCCAGCATCTGATCTTTGAGCGTCTTTAATCAGCAAAAGACTTTTAGTTTGAATGATTTTGCCTCCAATTCGAAGAGGAACCAATTGTCCCAACTGGGATTTCTTAAACCAACTGCAGTAAAAATTATATTTAACTAATTTAGTAAAACCAGCAAATACAAATAATTCTACTTGACATTTGGAGAAGGATTTCCTTGTGTTACGCAACCCAAAACGCTCGTTTGTTTTTGAGTGACTGTGACAGTGCTATAACTGTCGACAATTCGAGGTGGAACAGATCCATGTGACGCTGAAAAAAAAATATGTTTAACGTTGAAATTCTTAAAACTTCTATGTTATTGAACTGCTGTTACCTGTTGCTACAAGTTGACCTGTGTTGGAACTATCTTTACCTGTCCCAGTCAACCGATTAACAGTTTTGCATCTATATTTAGAACCTGAATCGCCTTTGGACACATTGCGAATGTGAAGTTCTCCAGTGGGCATCAAAGCATATTTTTCATCAATAGCTAATTAATTTTAATATCATTAGCTTAAAATTATTTTAAAAAAAATTAAAAAATTATTTTATAATACGATCATCTAAAGTAGGTTGAATGAGCAGATTATCATTTTTAATCCAAGCAGTGACCTTAATGTAATCCGATAAGACAGATGGAACGTGACATTTGAAAACGGCTGTGTTTCCCTCGATGGTGAATGTGTCATAGACTTGGATGTCATGGTTTTGAGAAACGACTGTAACAAATAAGAAAGTAAAATATCATATAGATTTAAATATAAAATGGTTTCGGTGTAGAGAAAAAAATGGGCTTAAGCAAAAACTCTTAAGTTTTAATTAATACGGTATAAAGTTTTTCAATATAAAATACTATAGAAATTTAACTAGGTAAATGGCTTTTGTTTTAACAAAGTCAGGACAAATTATTAAGTTTATTGTATGGTACCGGTAGTATTGGAATAATTGCTAATTGACATTTAAAGTACTTTTTTAAACGGATAGTGCATGCGTTTCGCATTTAGTGCTGAATTAATGATCTAATTATTTTGTTGCTTAGTGCATGCCATTGAATATGACACTTACCTCCGTTAACAGTTACGTCACGACTAACGATACTTCCGGCCGAGTTGGAGGCCGAGCAGCGATACACGGCACTGTGAACATCGATGCGGTACTTGTCAGCTGTGAAGGCGGGAAATCTTAAAAGCCTCCCTGAAGACTGCACTTCCCTTAGCCCTGCGATTGAAGAGACTGGACTTCCATCAGCTGATGTCCACTGCACGGTGGGAGAGGGAGTTCCTCGAGCGGAGCACTCAATCTCTACGCCTTTAGTGTTGATGAAGTCCACTTTTCCTTCTGGTTCCTTCTCGAACGCTAAACTCAGATTCCCTCTATCTGAGCCAAACACTAGGAAGCAATTAACATAATTAGAATATCTCATTTCACTTCTAGTTCTCTTTCTTCTCATAAAAAAAGAGATTCCCACGATCAAAAGACGCACATTAAATGTATCATTTATTATTATAATATCAACAGATGGGCTATCGTTTTCCTTTCTAGTAACCTACAATAAATTACACAGTAGTTTAAGCACAATCAGTCATTCATAAAGTTTATTTTACTGTAGCTACAAAATATTACAAAAAATTTATTCAACATCTAATTACTTTTAACATCTTGTTTTTTTGTTTTTTGTTTTCTTTTTTTCTTAAATTAACTTTGACGTAAATTTTGAATTCAACGTATCGTACTACAGTACAGCATTTCATTTGCTCAATTTTGTTTTGAAAAACTTTTCTTAAAGAATTTATTTTTTTAACTGTTTAAAAGGATTTAAATTTTTGTTAAAACGACATAATTTGTTTAAAAAAAAACTATTTAATGCCCAAAACTCTAACATAAATTACTGTAATAATTGTAAAAAATTAATAAATTACTCAAAAATTTTAATAAATATCTAAGCTTTTAGGTTTTTATTACCTGCTATTATCTTTTTTTTTTTTTTTCCTATTAAAACGCTAATAACAATAAAATATAAACTAAAATACTTTCAATAAAAATAAAAACAAAAATTATGAAAACTAACTTGATAATAAATATTGACATATAATTTGTAGAAAAACTTTCAAATTACCGTTACGGTATAAACTAAAAAAAAAAAACCCCCACTCAATATTATTAACTTAGTGGACATACCTTGATGAACAGCGACGGATCCAAGAAGGACCAGTATAAGGAATCCAGAGAACGGTGAATACATTGTAACAAATTGTCACTCGATTGAAGTAGCACGTGTGTATTGGTCAACAGAATTAAAGAGATGGGTTTAAGGTGAGGTGGACAGATGGTCACCTCAGCTGCTCAAGGCAACCTTGAATACGGAGGAGACGGTGAACACCAGGTGCAAAAATCTCTTTGAAGGGAGTGCGAATAAAGACGACGCGAGGAGAGGTTGAAACGAATACGATTTATGAATGGCTGAGAATAATTATTAGTGGCTGTTGCTTCACTCACTATCTCAGTGCAATAACACAAAAACGGTATGAATAAAACGGAGTCAGAACGAGGGAGGGAAGCTGTATAGGAACGCTCTTCTCAGGGGGAGACTAGAACTCTCAGACGGCCTAAACTTCTGTTTGGATCTTCGTAAATAAATGCATGCAAATAAAAAAATAAAATAATCATTTAAAATTCTTGAAATTGAATATAAAAATGTCAACATAAAAACTCATTTTTAAAAAAAAAAAACATCAATAATAATAATAATATAGAAATAGGCTCGCAAATTTGGGAAATATCGAAATACTGTACATGTACTCGTAAAATAAAGCACCATAAAAAGTTATATGGAAATAAAATCCTCGGTACTTAAAAATTAATATGCACGTAAGGATGATACGGTAAACATTATTATCGACGACATTCATAATTTTTGTTAACCAAAAGTAATTATTAATAGTGATGGTCGAATGGGAAAAGTATAAAGATAAATGGTTGAGAATACTACAGAACATGTAGCCCTATAACAAAAATTAATCAAAACAAGTATTGTAGGGCCTAAATGAGAAATCCTATCCTGTCATCTGTGAATCGATCCTTTTCCTTGAAAGAGGAGGAGCAGGAGTGAGATGGTCCTGGAAAGTTCCATTGCTCAGGCGGGGATCAGCTGGACCATATCGCTCGACGCCCCTTTCACTCATTTTCTATTCGTGTGTGTCGATTCGATAAGTGGAAGTCAAATCAATCGATCTCATCGAAAAATCAGTAATTTTCATCTTTGTGATGGAGAAGATAACCTTTCTCCGAGTAGGAATTATTCTCTTCCTGTGTTCTGCGGCGATTATATCAGCTGTTAATGGTAATAATGATTCAATTGTTTCTTTAATTCGCTAATGCGATAATTTAGAATAAACCATGTGCATGTTTTCATTCATTTTAATTCACGACCAATGGAGTTGAATGGCCTGTCAGTCAACACCGGTAGAGCAATAACGGGTGGATAAAGGATTTAATTGTGCTTTTCCTACTATTTTTAATTGCTAATACGTAATAGAGGAAGTTTAACCTTGCGTTTATGAATACCATTTCAGACTGTTTATACGTGGTAATCTGATAGATCAAAATCCTTTTTAAGATGCACAATTTTTATTTTTGGTTTAAATTTAAAAATATAATAATTATAGTTAATTAAAAGGTTAATAAATTAAATACATAATACAATCATTTGCAATAACTTTAGGGGTTTGTTAACTACTGTAATATTACTTGTACAGTTTCTCGATATAATATTGCAATCGGATAAGAATAAAATATAAGTTTTATATTTGAAACTAAACTAAACAGCGGTCACTATACAGCCTAAAATGACCAGTAATGCAGTAAATGCTATGCTAAATTTCAAAAATAATTTTTTTTTTATTTTTTTTATAATTATATATTTTATTAATGGAAATCGAAAATAATAAATTTAAAATTTAGTCAGCGAAAATATTTTTTTTTTTTTTTTTTTGCAAATTTTAAATACTGGTAATACGAAATAATTTTTAAGTTAGTAGTTGTTCGGCTTTTCTTTTGTAATTACAGTATTATAGGTCGAGTTTTCAGGCTGTATACTCGTATAAACAAACTTTACGACGACAATTTTATGTATTAATTATTAAGTCTGCGTTAACTTTAATAGTTTTTCTCAGTCAAGATCTAAGATCTTTGTATGGAAAATACAGTAGGCTTATGTTAGATTCCCAATTTTTTTTTTAAAATAAAAATACTTTACTTTAAATAAGCACCGGTTAATCGAAATTTAAATTATTATTTGAAAAATTTAGTTCGCTGAATGCCGTCATTATTTAAAGCAAAATTATCTTGCAGTACAGCATTTTAATTAAACAAGTTTTGAACATAAAAAGATTTATTTTTTTTTCATTTAAGCTTATTTATTTATGTTAATTTTGTATGGAGGTCACGATTGCATTACAATGACGTCGTTTCAAGTTTTTCAAAAGATTACTGTAGTTTAAAATATTCTCCTCCACGCAACATCATTCTTTAATAAAAGTGATTCATCCGTTCGTTTCTGAACTCTTATTCACACGTAACACGTGGTTTTCGTTTTGAGCTGTCATAACCTCATCAAGCTAATATTTGGCTAATTTATCATCGTAATATTATTTTTGTCTCTGCGGGAGAGAAATTCGAATTGCGTCGCTTTTATCATTATTATAATAATACTGTACATACAGTACATGTATGTAATATGTTATGGGTGTGTTGGAGATGTGCATGTGGAGAGGAGATCGAGGGTGTGTTGAGATTATGTTTTATATAGCATTGTGTTTGAAATTTGAGAGGAAATGAATTTTTTTAAGACATCCTGTCTTGTGGGCCCTTTTTTAGAGGGAGTGAGCGGCAGTAGTATGTCTTATCTTTTGGTTAATTAAACTTTCACGCTCCATCAACCTTATCTAAACATCTTGGAGATCTGGGAAAGTATTATGAGTCATTATATTGGTTTTTCTTGACCTCTAAATCTCACCTTAAAAAATAAAAAGAGGTTAAAAAACTTACTAATGTCATGATAATAAAGATAAATTGCACTCTTGATTTTAATGTATGCTGGATTTCAAATCTTTCTTATTTGCCCAAAGTCCTTTTTTTTTGTATATTATAGTTTTGATATTAAAGTAGGGTGTACAGTCTTCATAAAATTTAACTTTTTGCCATACAATTTGATTTTATAATATCCACAAATGTTAATTTTTTTAGTGCAAATTATAATATTTGTTCAACAAATTCAATTTTATCCAGAAATGGTTAATTTTTTATTCAACAAAAAAGTTCAGTTTAATCGGAAGTTTTTACTCAAAAAATTTTATTTTTTTCCCCTTCAAAGTTATTATTTTTATGCACTAAAAAGAATTAAATTTTCATTCAATCAATTGTAACAATATTATTGTCAATTCTAAATGCTGTACTAATAAAATTAATGAGTTCCATTTTACATTAGAGTTTAGTTTTTTTTTTATTTGTAAAGTTTTATATCTAAAATACATTTTAGGTATCGTCGATGTTGGATTTGACGAACCACGATTGATGTTTAGTATCGAACCTCCTGGAAAAGTCGAATTTGTCAACACAAAAGGATCTAGAATTGAATGTGGGGCCAAAGGAAGAGTGGGAATGGTCCCCCGAGTCAATTGGACTTTGGTGGATGGGAGCTCCGCCACCGATATTTCCGGTCTAAGGGAAGTGACTTCAACCGGAACCCTGGTTTTTCACGCATTCAGACCGGAACGTTTTCGCCCCGATGTGCATTCTACTGTTTATCGCTGTTTAGCTTCCAACTCAGCCGGTGTCATTCACAGCCGAGATGTGAATGTACGAGGAGGTGAGATGGAAGTTAAAATAGAACTCCATTTAAATTTATTATTATACTTTTGATGTTATTGTTGGCAGTTGTTGTTCAAGTACTCGATTTGCACGTGTACGATACGTACGCAATGGCGAAAAACACTGCGGTGTTTAAATGTCACGTGCCGTCGGTTTTGGAAGAGTATGTGGTGGTTACGGCTTGGATTAAAAATGATAACTTGCTTATTCAACCTACTATTGAATCAGGTAAACAATAATTACCGCAAAATTTTTAATGTTATTGAGATTAAATCCAGTTGATGGTTTTTTCTTCTTTTATTAAGATTGTTTTTGAATTTTTTTTTTTTTTAATTAATATAAGAGGAATACATTTTCTAAACCAGTAGTCAAGTCTTAAGTCAATTTGTAGTTTTCAGTTTTAGTGCAAAGTGAAATCTATTTCTGGATATTTTTAACGGCGTTGTACGTGCTCACTTTTAATTAACATTTTCATTGTTTTATAACAGCTGCAACGGATAAATATGCAATTATGCCTACTGGTGAATTACACATTCAGGATTTGAATACGAGTGAATCTGGCTCTAAATATAAATGCAAAGCTTACCATCGCTTGACTGGAGATTCACTTATAAGCTCAACAGCTGGCCAACTATTTGTAACTGGTAAAAAAGAAATTTCTTTAATAATATTACTAAATCTTGTGAAATAGAATTTTCACTGAAACTGTTTGATTTATAGAGTCTCGAAGTACTGTTCAACCGAGAATAGTAGACAGTCCAACTTCCGTTGTTGTAAATGAACTTTCCACTGCAGTTTTGCCTTGCGTTGCTCAAGGGAATCCTCCTGCAGCTATTAAGTACATCTCAAAATTTTATAAAGCAATCTCATTTACATTTGTCGCATTAAATTTAGATAACTTGTTTGTTTTATAATCCCGTAGATGGTTTAAAAAAGCATCTAATGGAAAAATAGTTATGATTCAATCTGAAAGTCGTTTTATTTTGGCAAAGAGCTCTTTGGCTATTAAATCGGTGAATTTAAGTGATAGAGGCGTTTATGTTTGTGAAGCGAATAATGATTTAGGCAAAGAACATCTGGAAGTGCATTTAATTGTTAATGGTTATAATTAATTTTTTTTTATTCTATTTTATTCAAGTTTAACTTATATAAATTGTATAATACGTACCGCACTATTTTTTAGAAAATTTGTCTGTTGCCATTAAGCCTGTTGTTAGTGAAGTCAAAGTAGGAAATTCTCTGCTTTTGGAATGTAAGGTTAATGGAGCTAATGCTGACTCCACGGTTTCTTGGCTCCACAATGGAATTAAAGAAAAGAGAGCAATTGGTGGTACACTCTCAATTAATAATGTGCAGTTAACTGATCAGGGAATTTATCAGTGTATTGCTAAAAATACTGCTAACATGGCTCAAGGAATTGCGGAAGTAGTCATGTCAGGTTTGCACTAAACTTTTACTGCATTTAAAAATGTATTATGTATAATATTTAAAATGTTTACTTTTTATAGAGGTAACACCGTTTATTGTCGAATTGTTTAATGAAGTCATAACCCAACCCAGAATTACTGTCACAGTCAAATGCGTTGCTGTGGGAATTCCCTCGCCTTATATTTTCTGGGATGTTGATGGAATAAAACTTAACAATAGTTTGCAAATTAATATTAATAATCACAAAGATAAAGAGGGAAAAGTCACGAGCATTTTAAAATTTAAGTCAATTGATGTTTCTGATGGTGGACTTTATAGTTGCACAGCTAGTAATACCGGTGGAGAAACTATACAATCTTCCCGAATTAATGTGAAAGGTGAACTGTTTAAGCTATCCTTTTTAAAATTCCTTTTTTTATTGGTATTTTTAATTTTAGGAAAATTGGGAATTCGAGAAGTTCCAAAAACATTTTTAGTAGCTGGAAGCACCGCAATTTTATCTTGCCCCGTTTATGGTTATCCTATTGTAGAAGTACAATGGTCAAAAGGTTAATTTTAAATAATATGGTTTATAACGTTAAAACCCAATACTGTGGTTTTTAATCAACATATTTATTTGCAAGATGGTAATAGTTTCCCAATGAATTTGAGACACAGATGGTTGGAAAATGGAAGCATTGCATTGCAAAAAATTGATAAAAAAACAGACTCTGGAATTTATATTTGTACAGCTAAAGGAGATAATGGAAAAACTGTCAATGGAAAAGTTGAAGTTGGAGTAATGGGTAAATATTTCTGTTTTTATTTTAGTTTTTATTTTTTTTTTTTTTGAGACAAATCGTGCATTTATATATGATGGCAATTCTTCACTCGATTAGTGATGCTAATGTTAACTTTAAATGTTTTCAAAATTTTACCGTGACTTTTAGTACCTCCTAAGCTTGTTCCCTTCGAATTTCAAGATGATCTCCTGAGAGAAGGAATGAGAGCTAGACTTCAGTGTGTTGTTAATGAAGGAGATTTGCCTCTTAATATAACATGGTTAAAGGATGGGATGCCAATGCCAGCAGAATTAGGAATTATTATTCGATCTTTAGACGAATTTTCTTCAATTTTAACTGTTAATAGCATCACGCCTAGCCACAATGGAAAATATACTTGTAAAGCAGCAAATAGAGCTGCTACTGTCACACACACTACGGAATTATCAGTCAATGGTAAACAAATTTGTTTTGTTTACCTATTTTTCAGTTCCTCCAAAGATTATTCCATTTGCATTTCTCGACGATCAATTTTATAAGGGAATGCGAGCGCATGTGACTTGTGCTATCAGCCAAGGAGACACTCCTGTCACTATTGAATGGTTGAAAGATGGCTTATTAATATCCAAAGAGTTAGGAGTAATCACACGAAAATATGATGATCACACCGATTCCCTTAGTATAGATAATGTGAGCTCCCATCATTCAGGCAGCTACACCTGCGTTGTTCGCAATAGAGCTGGGATGACTTCACACACATCCCAACTTCTAGTTCGCGGTAATCTTAAAATTTCAATTTTTATTTATTATTTCAGTTTTGCCAAAGATCATTCCCTTTTCCTTTGGTGACCTTCTTTACGAGGGGTCTCCAACGAGAGTGGTGTGTGGCTTGCAAGAAGGAGACACACCAATCCATTTTTCTTGGCTACACAGTAAAAACCCTGTGAATGATTTTGAATCTCTAACTATTCACGAAGTTGATGGATTTTCAAGTATATTATCTATATCAGAATTAAATTTCAATCAGTCGGGAACATATACTTGTGTGGCTAAGAATAGGGCAGGTGTAGCTCAACATGATGCCATTCTCAAAATTAATGGTAATTGTGATTATTATTTCTTTTATTATTCTCAGTAGCACCGAAGATAGTACCTTTTGCTTTCCAAGGAGAATATGTGGTGGAAGGAGCATTGGCCCGCCTCACTTGTGTAGTGTATCAGGGAGATCTCCCCATAGACATATTATGGCAAAAAGACAATGCTCCAATTGATTCTAAATTAGGAGTTATAATTCGTGTTGTAGACACTTATACAAGCATTATGACCATTGAGCGTGTGGAACTGCAACACGCTGGCAACTATTCTTGCATTGCTAAGAACAAAGCAGCTTCTTCAAGCCACACAACTGCGTTAATGGTGCATGGTAGGCCTGTTTCCTGAACCATATCTTTTCCTTCTGTTTCAGTTCCTCCTAAAATTGTGCCCTTTGAGTTTCAAGAGTTAGTTGAGGGTCTGCTTGCCAGAGTGTCTTGTGTTGTCAGTCGGGGAGACTTACCGCTAAATTTTAATTGGGAAAAAGATGGTGTCTTATTAATATCGGGTGAACACGGAATGCAATTTAAAGCATTTGACGAGCATTCCAATATTCTTTCAATTTCGGAGGTATCTGCGATCCACAATGGACTGTTTACTTGTATTGCTAGTAATAATGCTGGAACAGCAAGACACTCAGCTCAACTCGTAGTTAAGGGTAAATTTTATAAATAATGTTTCTTAAGCGTACAGTAGTCATAGTAGGCTAACCTAAAGTTGAAAAACGAATGACTAAAATTGTGTTCGCTTTTTTAGTTCCACCACGATGGATTAAAAAGCCTAGTTCTAAATCAGTTTTAAAAGGTGAAATTATAAATATTGATTGTCAAGCAGATGGTTTCCCAAAACCTTCAATTATTTGGAGTTACCAAGGTAATAATAAAATTAATAATTTTGATACCGTAGTTTAATATTTTGTGTGGATGTGTGTTAATTAGGTAAAGGCCGCCGTCAAGATGTACCTAAAAACCTTAAAACTGAAGCAAACCTCCAAATTCTTTCCAATGGATCGCTTTTAATCGAAAACATTCAATCTCATAATGAAGGCGATTACTATTGTGCTGCAAATAATGGTATTGGTGTTGGCATTGAATCAAGAGTTGAAATCAGAATCCACGGTTAGCCAGTAGACTTAATCTTAATTTTTGTGTAATTAAATTTTGTATTTTTCTTAGCTCCGCCTAATTTTAGAGACATGCAGAAATTGATTAATGCAACAGTTGAACAGTCCTTTAATTTGCCATGTATTGTGTTTGGAGATGAACCAATTAGTGTAATTTGGCTCAGCAAAGATAAACAAATTCTAACATCAAATCGGTATGAAATAAAATTCTTTGAACTATAATAAGATTTTATAGTTTATATAATTTTTTAAAGATATAAAATAAATGAAACTGCTGCTAATTCTGATTTTACATCAACTTTGACTATTAACAAAGTTAACAGAGAAGATAATGGATATTATGAATGTGTAGCAGAAAACTCTTTTGGAAAGAGTAATTATCGATTTGAGGTAATTGTCAAAGGTAATTCACATTTAGTTTTAGAATTGAAGAAAGTTATTGCTTAATTAAACGATGTGTATTAAATCTACAGAAAAACCCGAATCTCCAGTTGATTTACGAGTTGATGCTACCGGAAGCAAATTTATTGAATTGTCTTGGAAAACTGGTTACAACGGAAATGAACCACTAAAAAAGCACATTATTCAATATAAAGAAGCTCAAAGTTGGTTCTGGGATTTTTTTTTTAAATAATACAGTAATTGTAATATTGATTTATTTTTTAAGATTCTTGGAATGATGCAATTACAATGGAAACTGTAAATGGCGAGCCTACAAACAGTATTATCTCTCATCTTCATCCAGCAACTCATTAGGTTTTAAGATTGTTTGCTGAAAATAGCATTGGACGTAGCGATGCCAGTTCTATTTTGAGAGTCACAACCAATGAAGATGGTGATTCGGTGGATAAAATATTACGATGCTTTGTACAAATGTAAATTTTTAAAAAATTGATGTAAAATTTATTATTTTTTCAGTCCCAAGTGCGCCACCTTTGAATGTGCAAGTAGAATCGGTTAATACTGAAACTTTTAAAGTTATGTGGAAGGTAAGTCAAAAATACTTTGTGAAAACTAATTAATTTTATACTTTTATCAAAAAGTTCAATTTTTAGGCGCCAGAAGAAAAAATGTGGAATGGAAGGCTTCAAGGATACTATGTTGGCTATAAAGAAGTTGATACTGAAGATCCTTATCTTTTTAAAACACTTTTGACACCTGAACCGAGAGTATTAGAAAACTACGTTCAAATTAGTGGCTTAAAACAGTTTACAAAATATGCTGTTGTGGTTCAAGCATATAACAGTCAAGGCTCAGGACCTCAATCAGAACCAGTTGTTGTCATGACTTCAGAAGGAGGTTAAAACGTTATTTATTTATTCAATTAAATTGAATAAATATAATCTTTGTTTCTGCATTTCACAGCACCAAGCCTTCCTCCAATTGACTTACGTTGCACAACACTTACGTCCCAATCAATTCACATAACATGGACTGCTCCTGAATCAGATTCCATTAATGGTATTTTAAGAGGGTACAAAGTAGTTTTCAAGCCAGCTTCAGACTGGTTCGGTGGGTAGAGTGCAGCTAGCACACATCTAAAAGAATAATAGGTGTGTGCGAAGCGTATTTTATAATTGAAAGCCATAAACTGTTTATAACTATTTTAATGTTTTTCTTAAAGATGATTTAGCAGAAAGTTTCAATGTTACCTTGCCAACATCAATGACTTTATATAAACTGGAAAAGTTTAGCAATTATAGCATTCAAGTTTTAGCTATGACAAAAGCTGGAGATGGACCAAGAAGCAGTGCTGTATTTTGTAAAACCTTAGATGATGGTAATATAATTATGTCGGTACAAAAAAAAAAATAAAGAATACATTTTTTAAATAAAGTGTTTTTTTTTTTTTTAATAAATTAGTTCCTGGTGCTCCAACTGACATTAAAGCCGTTGCTACATCTGATGATTCTGTTATTGTTGCCTGGAAGTCCCCTGATCATCCTAACGGAGTTATTCGATCATTTTCTATTTATTGGAGATTAGCAGAAAATCCAAAAGTAGGTTACAGTATATGAATTTCTATTTTATCAATGTTTATTTCTGGATTTTTTTTATTAATTAGGAAGGTGGAAGTCATACTGTTCCAGTGCGTGATTGCAGTTTCGAAGTAACAAAACTAAAAAAAGAAAAAAAATATGAATTTTGGGTAACAGCATCTACTATTGCTGGTGAAGGCTCTACTTCTCGAAAAATTACACAAATACCAAATGGGCCTACGGGTATTTATAGATCACTTATTATATTTTTAATTTAACTATTAAATTATTGAAACTTATATACTCGTAGTTCCAGCGAAGATTGTTTCCTTCGAAGACAAAATCATTTCTCCTTGGAAATCTGACATCGATTTGGCATGCCACTCAGTCGGTATTCCAGAACCTACTAAAAAATGGCTTTTACAGTATAACTGCATTTTGATAAATATTATAATTTCAATTAGGTTTTTATATATTTATTAAATTAGTGGGAAAATGATTGAAACCTCTCAACAAGCTACTGTTGACCAGGAGGGTACTTTATCATTAAAAGACTTGCAAGAAGAAGATGCTGGAGATTATACTTGCAGTGTAATAAATGATTTTGGGGAGGACAAAATAACATACACTATTATCGTTCTAGGTATGCATTTTGATTTCTTTATTATTTAAATGCATATTGGCAATGGTTTTGTGGTTTTCATTTGCAGCTCCACCATCTGCTCCAGTGGTGGAAGTGGTCACTGTGTCTTCAAATGTTATTGAAATACAATGGAAAACACCATCTAGTAAAATGTCTAGGATTAAAGGCTACTCGTTAAATTTGAGAAGAGATGGGTCCGATTGGAAAGAGATTAATTTAGGAGCTGATGTTCGAAATTATCGCGTAAATAATTTAGACTGTGGGACACGTTACGAAATTTTTATGATGGCATTTAATAAAATCGGAATGGGAGAGCAATCTCAAATTCTGACTGTAGCAACCAATGGCTCTGGTAAATATTTTATAATTAAAATTATTATAAAACAATATATAATCGCTTCCACTTTTTATATTATTATAATATTATACAACAGTGTCTAATTGTGTACACAGTTTAGTTTTATTGTATTATAAAGATGAAACTATTGTTTTTAGTTCCTCTTTCTCCTACAAAATTGGACCTGATTGAGGAAGCATCAACATCTATTTCTTTATATTTGAACACATGGAAAAGTAATGGATGTCCGATTCATCATTTCATTGTTGAATATTCTTTGAAATCTTCAACCGATTGGAACATTGTATCGAATAATGTGAAACCAGAACAAAGACGATTGATTATTCCTAATTTAAGACCCGGCACTTGGTATAATTTAAGAATGACTGCTCACAATAGCGCTGGATCTTCTATTGCAAAATATGAATTTGCAACTTTAACTTTAACTGGAGGTGAGCTAAATCATTTTTAATTTACTATAGATTAAAACAACAAATGTTAATGTAGGCTTAATCATTATATTTAGGGACCATTCTTCCGGATTTGATGTCCGACTCTTCCAACGAACAACTTGATGGTTTATGGGCATATCTAAATCTTTACATAATTGTCCCCATCTGTTGTACAGCAGTGATTTTGCTAGTCATTTTAGGTGTTGCTTGTTTTTATGTGCGATCTAGAAATGGAAAATCGGGTGGCAACAGAGGTAAACAATAAATTATTTTTAAATCAATTTTTTATTATGCTATGAAACATTCAATTTTTTTTTTATGATTTTATGTCACTTTTAAGTACAGTATATATTTATTTTTTTATTAATACCGGTAGATTCCAGAATTTCAACGGACTTGAAAAAAGGCGACAGTTCGGAAAGCTTTTCATATTTGCAAAGAAATTCAATTAATAAAAAACATCGTCGTTCCAAACATGGTACCGGTAATTAGTCTTAATTTACTTAGAAATTGACATTTTTGTTTTTTAATCTAATTTTCGAATTTAGATTCGTCTAATATTGCCCCATACGCTACTTTGCAATTGGCCCATCAGCGTCCATCGTCTTCTCACCATTCTTCAAAACGAGACAGCAGTTAGTTTATTTTTTAAAATACTATATTATTGAAAATAGCAAATTTTCATTCTGTGAATTACAGTGCCACCTCCGCTTCCTCCTCCGAGAAACGAGGCTTATAACTCAGGCGTTCATCACCATCATCAACTAATGGCTCACAACCCTCAACCATTTTTTCAACTACCTCCCCCACCCCCAATGCCAGTCCCTCCTATTCCGTGGTAATTTAAATTTTTAACTTACATTTTTTATTTTCATTTGGTTCACAATTTTATTATTGAATGCTTGTAGCGATTTTATGGGACGTCCCGGAACGTCTGAAACGTCATTTGCCTTTGCCAATTTTCCTGCTAATAACGGAATGCCACCATTTGTTCCACAATATCCTCACTAAGTAAGTGCAGATCAAATAAAAGTTTGTGTATGTTATAGTTTTAATTATTGGGGTAATATAGTACCGGTATTGAAGTTTTATTATACCGTCGATTAATAATAATTATTCTTGAAATATGAAACGCGAGTGTTTTCAATACAGTTGAATTTATTTGTTAATTATTGTAATGTTTTTATTAAGTTTTCATCACTTTATACATGTATTTATAAGATTGGATTTGTCACGGTTGTGGTAATTAATATTTCTTGTTTTTCTTTGTGCCAATTTTTCTCTTGCATGGTTTACGCTCAAATTCTCTTTTTATAAACGAGTTTACAATTTTAAAATTGTTTTAAGTAGAGTTAGGCTTTTTAGAGAATAGCGTACGTATGAGGGTGGGTCGCCATTAAACTCAAAAAAAAAAAAAATATTACTCTCACCACGGAAAGCACTTACTAAATTCAAAATTCAACTATAAAAACAAAAACATAACCCATTAAACTTAAATACTTCATAAAAATTATCCTCGATTCCTCCATTTTAATTTTTAAAAATCCTAACTGATCACAAACAGACTCACTAAACTTGAAAGAACAAGAAGCACTTACTAATTTATTGCTCACAATTGTAAACCGGAAGTGATTTACCCAACTTAACTAAAGTTATTTATTTTATTTCTTGTTTGCACCAGTTTAGTTATTACATTCGCAATATGTAATGAAAAATATATTTCTACCCTTATCTTATATAGGCCTAAAATAAATGCAAATAATTGCATAATTTCACATTAAATAAAGTGAATAAATAGCAATTTACTCAATCGTGCTGACGATAGAGAGACTCGACGAAAGCCAGATTAATGCTTCCAGCTAGTTTTCATGTCATACAATATGTCAATGAGATCACAATTCCTATCTCGAATTAAAATAATTAAAGACACCATTAAAGCACTCTATACATTATAAATGTAACAAGTAGTTAATAAAAATGTAATATTTATCGACGAGAGAAAGTGTGGCTGGACACAATCGGACCACACTTGAAAGTTGAAGCACGTACAGAACGTCATTTAAACTTTAGCAAACGGTGTAGGCTACAGTATTCAGTAATAATTATTCTTATGGGGTATTTCATTAGCATTAGCTGCAATTTGTTAATAATTATTGTATTTTATTATTTTGTGAATGTTGGTAACTGAATTTTAACTACCGTATACCGGTACTTTGTAAGTTTCGTTATTTTATTTATTTATTTATTTATTTATTAATTTTTTTTTTTTTTGCTTTTTAAAGCTTGGTTATTTCAAGTTAATAGTCAATTGAAAATTAATTGAACTGATTTTGTTGACATTTTGATAGGATGTAGTTAATTACAGTATACTAGCCTACTACAGTTATTAAGTTGTACCCCTTTACATTGTTCCGTGTCTTATTTAATGTTTACTAAATTTCTTGTTATTGGACGTTAGTATAAATTTTCCAAAAGTAGTTTAATACTTGTAAATTTGTATTGTAAGCCTAAACTGTGTGTCATTAAATGTTTAGCAGCAACTTTAAATTTTATTTTTTGGCATTTATTATTATTATTTATTGTTGTAAAAAAAAATAAACTTGGGCGCAATCAATACAACGAATTTAAATGAAATTATCAATTTTTTTTTTATTATTATTATTATTTTTGTGTCGCTACTGATAATACTATTTTGTTAAATAATGTTATTTTTAAACATTGCGGGGAAAGGTCGACACGTGGGAAAGTCATGTGATAAATGGGAAAATTCCCTAGATTACTCACATTTTGAGAGTATTACCTCTTGAACCAAAATGAAACCTTCCATTTTTTTTCAATAATTTTTTTACATGTAGTATTATGCACAATGTACATACTGTACTGAAATCCGGATAACTGGTAGAGTCCACAAAAAAGAGAGACTGCGTGTTTAACTTTCAAGTTAATCAGCTGATGTCGAGTAGCCTACATACATTATAATATGTCCCTGAAATAATTCCGAGAACGATAAGGAAAAGTTTGATATTGAATTTTCGTGTTTTGCATTTATTTGCCGCTTTGGTAGCAAAATCAGATACCATTACTTTATTGTACAATCATACGCCATTTAATTACGTTGTCGTCGTGTCGACTTAAGTGCATAATTAGGCCTATATATACTGTAAGTAATAATTTCGAAAGTGCATTTTAGTAGTTTCTTAAGTTCTAGAGAGCCAGCCAGTAAAATTCAATATGGGTGTCCGCGGTTTGCGATTTTATCTAAGCAGAAACTGCCCGTCTACTATGAGACATCGGGACATTGTTCTGATCACTAGTACGTACCGTAGAAAAACCTCCAAAATTCCTACCATAGTAGTGGATGCACCAACATGCATTTTTGGCCTTTTCGATAAAATCGACTTACATTGCCCGGGACAAATTCAAGAAGTTAAGGAAATTGTCGAACGTTTCGTCAATGCATTTCGTAAAAACAACATTAAATTAATATTTTTTTTTGACGGTCCATGGCTTCCTGACGACCATCTGGAAGAATATTGGCGTTCAAATAGAGCGCTTGAAGTGAGATGCATGCAAACTGCCATGAATGAAATTAAAGATATAAAGTTGGAAGAAGCCGAAACTCCAACTCCGAGGTTGAGTTGGGTGGGAATATTTTTTCGTTTGTTTTTGAAAGTGTTATACAAAGATGATCCTTTAGTGGAAGTTTATTTTGCGATGGAAAACACGCGCACTTTAGTCATAGCTGACTATGCAATTAGAAACGACTGCGTTGCTATTTTATCCGACGATACCATTTATTTATACTACACGGACACTGTTCCCGTTATGTCTTGTAAAAAGTTAAACTTAACTAAAATGACCACGCTGATTTCTAACCGAAATGAAATTTGTAGAGAACTTCAGATTAAAAAAGAACACTTGAAAATCTTAGCGGCACTCACTGCGAGTGAAGATTTAGTCGAATTAGAGGAGTACTATCCATTTTATGAGTTTATAACTGATGGAAGATATGATTCCAGGAGTGCCAGTCCTAGAGGACTTCCGGTACGTACAAATACGCTTAACTTTTCCCTTAACTTGAGATAATTCTTAAGTGGTTAATAGTGTGATCCTAAGTTCCTGGAAAGCTTTTTATAAGTTTAGTTTAATAATTACATATGTGTTGGTTATGTTTGTTGTAAATTTATAATTTTCTTTAAACCTCCTATAGTATCCGTTTGAACACATTCTAAAATACATTAGACGTTTTGGCAACCTATCTTATCGGGAAATAGTTGACAGACTTACAGCCGATATCACAATTCATGGCACTGAAGATCTTGCAAATTTGCTTCGAGCGTACATGATGGGTTACGAATTGAACCGAAGAAATCCCGATTATTATAGGTACAATGCATGTCCTGTAAAAGAAATCTGCTAGCTATATTAATCTGCTAAATTAATTTTAATTTTAAAATGAAAATTCAGTATCATTCTGGTGTAGTGTATAGGCCTAATCTTCTATAGGTTTAATCATTTGAATAATGGAGCTCATGCATCAGGTCGGATCGAGATTTGACTTAATAACTGTGCCATCTTAACTTTTATCAATTAAGAAAACATTTATTGAATTAATAATTATGTATTACATGTATCGGTAAAAAAATAAGACATACAGGAGCAGCTATATATGATGATATTTAAAAAAGGGAACTGTTTATGTAGCAGGGTATTCGGTATAATAGTAACTTTTTTTTTATTAAGCAACGGAACATGTACGAGTATATCAACAATGTAGCCTATATCAACAAATTATTTTTTATTGTTATTGTTACTAATAGAACGAAATTATTTACTGCTTTCTTGTAAGCTTCGATCTATTATTGCAAACGTTGAAATTCACGTTTTGAGGCTTACTGAAAAAATTGAATTAAGTTCTACTGAGATTGAGAAGCTTAGTAAAGAAATATTGACAAATTAAGATGAAACGTTTTGTGCTTAATTTATTATTATTGAAAGAATTGCGCAATGATATACAGTATACAGTAATTTCCATACTCAACATGCCGTTTATTGTAAATAATGCAAATAAGTTTTTTTTTTTTGTTTTGTCTTAAGAACAAATATAGAAGATGAGCGTGCCACAGAATTTACTGACCACGAATCAATAGTAAATTTCTTTACTAGAAAACTAATAACATGCGATATTTTTACAACGGCTTTGGAATTGATCAAGCATAGGCGAGTGGTTATCTGGACCACACCGCTTCAAGGCGTAGATGACCGTACCTTAATTGGACATGTTCAGTTATTTCGAGCGATAAGACAGAGATTATACGGATTTATTAATAATTCTCCAGGTAATGATTTTTTGTCTGATTTAGTATTTAGCGTAGTTTATTATTTGGTCATTAATTTATCAATGAAAAAATTATTTAAAACCAGGGATTGAAACAAAAAAGATTATTGAAGTTTGGGCATCTTTTGAATATGAGCACACAGAAGAATCCGTGGATCCGATTGTGGAGCCATTTAATGGTTTTAGATACATAAATTTAAATCAATCTACTGATTAGTTTAATTCCTTGGTAATTGATCGCAGAATTAAGCATGACTGAGTTGTGGAAGAGTCCTGCAGCTGACATAGATGTTGGAATGGATTGCCTACTCAAGTGCTTCGGATTTACACTCGCTGAAAATTTCCTTGATATTCCCATCAAGTTTCAACCGCTGGCTATTGTTCTCCGATACTTGTTTAAAGTAAATTTTGGTTTATTTTTATAAATATTTCATTTAAATGTCTTGATGTAAAATTTATTTACGGTGTTCCCCATCCATTGAACTTAATTATTTTGTCCAATTTTATTATAGTTTATATTTAAATACAGTAATTTTCACAACTTTTTACTTTGCTACTAAGTCTTATATATTTCTTATTTTGTGCACTTAAAATTTTTATACAAAATGTAGGCCTATGTTCTCTTTTAGAAAATATTTTAATAAAAAATATATCCAAAAGCAGTAAATATTTTATCCTAAGCATCCACTTTAAAGAATACTGTATTTTCCTCTTTCAAACATTTATCTTAGTTTAAAAAAAACATTTTTTTGCTTCTGGTAAAAGTAAAGGACATTGCAATGTACTGTAATAATTTTTATTCTAGCGTTTCTAAAAGTGTTGGTTTTTGTTTTGCCTGCAGCTATGATTTAGCCTTATTTTTTATTTAGCATCCGGAAATGAATATTTCAGAATGGGAAATTAGCTCATTTATTGTGCAAGCAATTACTTTGAGTGCTGACAATCCAGATAATAAATTCAACCAAACAGTACGTGATTTATCAACTTTTACAGAATGAATATAATTATAAAGTTAATTTATTTATTTTAGTTGGAATCATTAGATTCCCGAGCCTGTCACTTGGCCGGACTTTTTGTGGACGGGATTATTTTGTATTTGAATGTATCGCTGTGTTGCCGCTTAGAATTGCAGTCGTATATGCCATGGAATTATTTTGAAGGGAAAAAGTTTCAATATTATTACCAGAAAATGAAATCGGGAGAAACGGCCGTCAATTTACTATCTGAAAACGGGGTAAGTTTATTTTTTTATTTACTTTAAAAATTATTCCTTTTTTTTTTAATATTATAATTATGTCTAATGTGTAGGGAGAAGATGTTAAATTGCTAAATAAACAATTGCTGGTTTCTATTACAAGTTAAAATATTTTGGTAAATATGGTTAAATGAAATACAATACAGTATTTCAATTTGTGTACTACAAAAGGAACAGTTAGATTTTCCAAAATATATAGTGTACATGTATTTGTCATTATCAGCTAGCTCCAAATAAATTTTTCCTCCCACGACCTTATCATCGGGTTTTCCCCTAGTTAAAAATTATCAGTGAAAGATAAAAACTGGTGCGGGAAAATAACCGTTAAAACTCTATTAAAAACTAAATTGCTTCGCATACCACAACGTACAACTGTACAATGTCGTAATTCAATAGAAAGATAAAACTCAAGTAAAAAATTTATGCCTTGGATGTAAAATTGAAAATAAAATTGATAACTCACTATCATGATTTTAATTCTTAGAATCATAAAGTGCAATATTTTTAATAAGTATATAAAGACGAAAACTTTTTATTTTGAGTTATTAAAAGTTAGTTTTCAACATGGGTGTTAGCGGTTTAAGAAGATTTTTATCCAAAAACTGTCCGGATACTTTGAGACGTCGTGACATTGTTATGATCACTAGTACGTATCGTAGAAAAACATCAAAAATTCCAATCATAGTTGTCGATGCTCCAACTTGTGTCTTTGGTCTCTTCGAAAAAATCGACCTACATTGTGCGGGGGATTTTCAAGATTTTAAAGAAATTGTTCAACGGTTCGTAGACGCATTTCGTAAAAATAACATCAAATTAATATTTTTCTTCGATGGATGGATTCCCAACGATCATCTGGAAACATATTGGCGTTTAAAAAGAGCGAGAGAAGTTAGGACTATGCAAAATACTATGGATGAGATTGAAAGTGGAATGTTGGAAAATGCGTACGAAGAACCTAAAATGTTGAAATGGGTGGAAATATTCTTTCGATTGACTCTGAAAGTATTGTACAAAGATGATCCTTTAGTAGAAGTTTACACCGCCATGGAAAATAGTCGTACAGTGGTCGTTGCCGATTATGCTAACAGTAACGATGGCGTTGCTATTTTATCTGATGATGCTATTTATTTATACTACGTGGACACTGTTCCCGTTATGTCTTGCAGAAAGTTAGATCTTACTAACATGACCACGGTAATTTCTAATCGAAATGAAATCTGCAGACAGCTCCAGATTAAGAAAGAGCACTTGAAAATTTTAGCTTCACTCTCTTTGTCCGGTGGTTCATATGATTTGAAACAATTCTATCCGTTTTATGACTTTATTAGCGATGGAAGATATGACCATAAGCCGCCAACAACGGTACAATTACCTCAACTATACAGTTGCTATATTTACTAAAACGGGCAGTTTTGAAAATGCTGTAAAGAAATGACGTTTTTATTTCAAGTTATTAATACCAAATTAAGGTCAACCGTTTGAAACCACATATAAAAGGCATTTTTTTAAAAAAAAAAAAATCCCCCATTCAGGTTACAAGCTTTATCTTTCAACTGAATTTGAGAAAATTGACACAAACTCCTATGGAGATGCTGTATTTTTTTCCTCTTTCGATTTTTTATTTTTTTGATTGGGTTTCTTTGCCCAAAGAATCGCCAAACCTAGAGTTGGTCGCGATGGACAGAAGCACGTAGGCCTAAGTAGGCCCACTTTTATTGGAATTCGAGCCACTTTTCTCAAATTCAGTTGAAAAATAAAATTAAAAAAATGTTTTTTTTTGTCCTTCTTTATATATGGCGTTAATAAATTGAAGTAAAAATAGAGATCGAGTTATTTATTTTCAGGAGTTTCAAAGTTGCGCCCTTTTCACTGACTCTATACAGTCTAATATGTAGACGGTGAGCAGGGGGGAAAACGAATCTAGGTAGCCTATGGCCTTTGACTAGTGCGGCATCAATTAGATCAAATTAGTTCTATGCCTGCATACGTCACTTTAAAATCAGTTTTTTATTAGTGCAGCTCAAAAATATTGTAATAAAAAATAGTACTGTTAATAAAATTATTATATAGTTAGGATTAATATACAGTAGTAATTAGTAGCCTAAGTAGGTCTAATATAGAGGTTCGCTTTCTTTTTCTCGTTCACTGGTAGGCTACATAGAGAAAATTTTAAGATAAATAATAGCCTAATTATTTATAATTTGATGTTTTTAATAAATATTTTTAAAAAATTATAGTATCCCTTTGAGCACATTTTAAAGTACATTAAACTTTATGGCAATCGACCCTACGAGGAAATAGTCGAGAAACTTGCTGAAGATGTCACAATTCACGGCACTGAGGATCTTGCAAACTTTCTTCGAGAATATTTAATAAATTACGATGAGGGGCGAAGAAACACTAGTCATTATATGTAAGTAAAACTTACAGATGATAATAATAATACTGTACTGTAGTCAATGGCAATGCAAATAAAATAATAATTAACTTTAAAATGAAAATACAGTAAGTACCGTATTATATTCATTTATAATTTTAATGTTTAACGTGATGTAGTCTTTGGACACACTTAATAATAATACAGTAGGCTACCCGTATAATGCAATTATTTAACTGCGTTTTTTATATTATTCAAGATCACATGATAAAAGTGAACATGCAACAGAATTATTTGAAAACCACGAATCGATAGTAAATTTCTTTACTAAAAAAGTAACCACATGTGAAATTTTTACAATGGCTTTGGAAGTGATGAACAACTTCCCGGTGGTAATTTGGACCACACCGCTTCAGGACGAAGATGACTCCACCTTAATTGGCCATATTGAGCTATTTCGACTATTAAGACAGAGATTATACGGATTTATTATTAATTCACCAGGCAATTTTTTTTTTTTTTTTTTAAAAAATTTTGCATCTAGTGGGCTACAGTACAATAATATTAATTAATAAAAACATAATTATTTAAAATCAGGAATTGAAGAAAAAAATATTACTGAAGTTTGGGCATCATTTGAATATGAACACACAGAAGAATCCGTGGATCCGATTTTGGAGCCATTTAATGGTTTTGGATCTTAATTTAAATTAGCAACTGACTAATTTTTTTTGTTGAAATACAGAATTAAATATGACGGACTTGTGGAGGAAGCAGCCAACTGAGACTGATGTACGAGTAAATTGTCTTCTCAAGTGCTTTGGATTCGCACTCGATGACAGTTGGCTTTCGATTCCAATCAAGTACCAACCGTTGGCCGTTGTCCTCAGATATATGTTTAAAGTAAGTTTAGATTTAGACTAACGATATTTTATTTCTACTGTATAAAAAACCAATTTAGCGTAGTCTGCCCTTAAATTTTAGACTATCTTTTTCTACAATAGGGTTATATTCCGTCACCGATAATATTCAATTTTTACAATACTGTACCGCTAAATGTAGGCCTAATTTAATTTTTAAAATTTGCAATTTTGTCCAAAACATTTCAATTTGTAAACTTTAAATTATAGGCTATAATTATTGTACTATTTTTTTTTTTTTTATTCATAAACATATTTTTTAATTTACTTTTTATTTAGCATCCTAGAATGGCTATTGCAGAATGGGAAATTGGCTCATTTATTTTGCAAGCAATTGTTTCAAGTGTTGGCCAACAAGATAAGTTTAATCAGATAAAAGTGATTTAAATTTTAATTTCCTTTTTAAGAGAGATTTTATTATTAATCAATGAATTTATTTTAGTTGGACTCGTTAGATCTTCGTGCCTGTCACTTGGCCGGACTTTTCATGGATGGAATTATAATGTATTTGAACGTAGCTCAATGCTGTTGTTTAGATTTGCAGTCGTATATGCCATGGAATTATTTTGATGGTAAAAGATTTCAATATTTTTACCAGAAAATGAAATTAGGATTAACGGCCACTGCTTTACTTTCCGAAATTGTAAATGGTTTTTTTTATATAAATTATATCGGTAGTTATAAAAAAACTCAGTTTTTTTTTACTTTTAGGAAGAAGATGTTGACCTTCTAACCAATGACCAATTGATTACTTTCATAACCAATTAAGTTATTTAACGGAATAATGAAAAAAATTAAAAATAATTTTTAAGTTGGTTTTGTACGCTCATAAATAATTAAATTATGGACCAATTTTTCCATAGAAAAATGAATTAAGTAGGCTATTTAAACGCTTAAAAACGTTCAGATCACTGCCAGGCAGTGAAATGACCCTGAAAGTACGCGGATATTATGCATGCGCGGTGTACTAGGAAATCCGTATTAGAATAATCACACCAGATATCGCATAAACAGCTTGAAATGTTTTGCAATAACTGGCGCCAGCACAAAGGCCAAAGTTAAAAATATACATAATTAATTAATCATAAAGAATAAATTATAATTTCACAATCAAGTTTGTAATAATTCTTGAAATTTGAAACTGCACATTTAGTTAGGTTGCAGGCTACCTCGGTTGGCTATAAGCAATTTGAAAATCGAATTCGAAATAAAGTAATGCGCTTTAATTAAATAAATTTTAAATTAATAAAATTCATTATTCGACGCCCCTGAGTGTTCACGGTTTTAAAAAGGTTTTGACTAAAAATAGCCCGTCAACGGTTAGAGATCGGAACATTGTTGTGATAACCAATAGGATCTACGCGTATCGTATTCAAAATTCCTATCATAGTAATCAACGCGCACCAACCTGTGGTTTTGACTTTTTTTATAAAGTTGACGTAGGCCTAGGCCTACATTCTGAGGGACAATTTCGAGAATTTAAGGATACAGTTATAAACAATTAGGAAAATCGAAAACCCAATTAACCTTTTGTTTAACAAAATTAATAATAAAAACTTTAACGATTTTTGATTTTTCTCAATTTCGGCGCGCCTCATTTTTAATGGTGCCTGCCGCCCGGGGTCGAACTGTCCCCAATTGCCCTCCTCGATCTCCCCTTTTGGCATGCCACTTTAGTTCTGACTATAGAGTGGTAAAGTTCGAGTGCGATCGAGTTTATGATAAGGATCAGCCTCGTCAGGATGTACAAATGGTAAACAGTATTAATTATTATCTTGTGAAGGAAGCATAATTTCTTTGATCGACTTTCTGGCGCACAATTATATATGGCTACATGCATTGTATAAATTCAATTAGAAAAGCATGCTACCTTAGCGTAGGCCTACTAGGTTTCATGTAGCCTACAGCTGCGCCTGTTCATGTAAATAGAAACGCTGCTACTTTATACGACTTGTGGATCTGAGTCATCTCCCAAGTGTTGAATTACGTCAAAAATATTAAACAACAAATGATCGTAAAATTATGTAAAATAATAATTCAAGCGCAGGGTACCTTAATTGTGAAGTTTATCTTTGCTCAATACTATATATTCAATGTTTTTAAAAGATTACTGTGATTACAGCACAGGTATATCAATAATAAAACATTCCATGATCTTTCGATATATTCCAATCTGCGCTGATAAAATAAAAAATGATGTAACATTCAAAATCAAAAAATGGAAACCAGTTGTTTTTGTTATTGTGATATCAAACATTTTAATTTTTTAAAAATAAAAGAAAAGCCTAATACAGTAATAATTGAAAGATGTGACATGTGACTTGTCTGCGCCTATAGACACAACCCCCTCCCTGCATCAGCCAATCAGAATGCTCTATAACCCTCATTAGTACCGTATAAAGTTTTGCTTCAATCAGCAATTTTATTTAAACTTGACAGTAAGCTCCTACGAATAACTACGTACAGTAGGCTATAGTCTAATATTCTTTTATCAGTTAATTATTTAACTCGCTATTTACAAATATAGTTTTATACCATTTAGCATGGGTGTCGCTGGATTAAAAAAGTTTTTGAACCAGAATTGTCCGTCTACTTTGAAGCGTCGGGACATTGTTTCGATAACTAGTGCGTATCATGAAAAAACATCCAAAATTCCTAATATAGTAGTCGACGCCCCAACCTGTCTTTATGCAGTTTTTGGTCAAATCGACTTGCATTGCGCCGGCCAATTTCAAAAATTTAAGGATACCGTTAAACAATTCGTTGATGCATTTCGTACGAACAACGTCAAATTGATCATTTTCTTTTACGGATGGGATGCGGACAAGGATCACCTGGAAGAAAGGGTGGGCAAGAGGATAAAGGAAATGAAAGCTATGCAACAAAACATGAATGAAATTAAAAGTGGAACATTTAATAGAAGCGAGTACGGCCAGATTAATATGATGAAATGGGTAGGGATATTCTTTCAATTGACTCTGAAAGTATTATACAAAGACGATCCTTTAGTGGAAATTTACACTGCCATTGGTAACAGACGTACAGTTGCCATCGCTGATTATGCAAATAACAACGATTGCGTTGCTATTTTATCCGACGATACTATTTTTCTATACTACTCGGACACTGTTCCGGTAATGTCTTATAGAGAATTAGACTTGATTAAGATGACCACGCTCATTTTTGATCCAAAAGAAATTCGTCGTGAACTTGGGATCAGCGAAAACCAAATGAAAATCTTTTCTTCGCTCACTATTTCTGAAGATTTGGATTTGGAAAAATACAATCGATTTTACAATTTTATATCCAATGGACGATATAAACCCTGGACTCCAAATAAGGTAGGCCTATGTGATCGAGTCTCGACAGTAGTATGGCAATAGTACAATCGAAGTAGGCTACATTATGCTATTTAAAAAATATTTTTAAGGATACCGTAATTATAAATTACAATGTACAGCATGCAGTAGACTTATAGTTATGATTTAATATTTTGATTTCACAAAAATAAGTTTAGATTTAATTTTTTGGTGCATATACAGTATACGTTTCGTGGTCCCATATCTAGTGTAAAGAAACCAGTTACGGCCACGAAACGATCAGGTAAAGTTGTAAACCAATTTTTTTAATGATGCACGTACTTCCCCCCTCCCCCCCCTCCCATTGAAAAAGAAGTACCTTATGGAATGCCTTAATTTTGCTACTGTAATGCCATGCGATCTAATTTAAACTAGTAATGCTTTTTTTTTTTTTTTTGAACTGTAGTTTCCTTTTGGATTCATTCTAAAATATATCAAAGAAATTATTGGCAATCGACCTTATCAACAAATGATCGACAGATTAGTTGCAGATATTAAAAGGCACGGTACTGAAGAACTGGCCAACTTTCTTCGAGAGTTTTTAATAAATATCGACGTGGATCGAAAACAATCCGATCATTACAGGTAAAATTATACCCGCGGGACATGTAGTGGCTTATTCGGTTTATTGAAGTTCGAGACCGAGGAGTCAGCGGACAATCCTTAAATATTTTTTTCTAATACTTGTAATTGATTACGCTCTTTTAAGGTTTTTTTTTGGTTTACGTTTCTATAGGCTTAGTTAACTAAAGCAATTTTACTGTGCTTAATTTGAATAAATTACATAAAATACTTTTAACACAAATGTTTTTTATTTAAGATCAAACGTTGAAGATGAGCATGGAGCTGAACTTACAAGTTGCGAATCGATAATAAATTACTTTACCAAAAAACTGATCACATGCGACATTTTTACAATGGCTTTGGAAGTGTTGAACAATGGTCACGTGATCATTCGGACCACACCACTTCAGGATGAAGATGATTCCACCTTAATTGGCCATATTGAGCTATTCCGAACCATAAGACAGCGATTATATGGCTTTATTATTAATTCACCAGGCATTTTTTTTTAAATTTAGTTTTTATTATACGGTATTATTTTATATTGAAACGACTTTTAAATTAAGGAATCGAACGAAAAAATATTGTTGAAGTTTGGGCAACATTTGATCACCAGCACGCAGAAGAATCTGTGGAACCGATTTCGGAACCGTTTCATGGTTTGTGCCATCTGAAGAGATGATAGTTTATAAATGTCTAGTTTTTTTTTTTAATATATTAAACTAACGCAGAATTAAGTATGATCGAGTTGTGGACGAATCAGTCAATTGAAGCCGATGTTCGTATGGATTGTTTACTCAAGTGTTTTGGCTTTTCATTCGCTGATGGTTTCTTCGACATTCCAATCAAGTTTCAACCGTTGGTTATTGTTCTCAGATACATGTTTAAAGTAAATTTTGTTTTATTTTTACATAATATTTATTTAGCTTAATGGAGTATTAACGAATCCTCAATTAGTTACAAAATATTACGTTTTTGCCGAAATTTGATTCTCTTATTTTATAATTTGAATTTTTTTCATCAAAAAGTTAATTTTTTCTTATTTACTTAATTAAAAAAAAATTCTGGCACTACATATTCATGCTTCATTTTACAGTACCTAAATGGCATTGTAAAATAGTCTGAAAAAATATTTGCGGTTTTGTGGTTATATTTTTATCGTTAATGATATTTTATCCAATTTGGTATTTATTTTTATTTAGCATCCTGGAATGCATATTTCAAAATGGGAAATTGACTCATTTATTGTGCAAGCAATTTCTTCAAGTATTGACAATCGAGAAAAATTTAACCAAACAGCAGTAAATTATCAACTTTTTTAAGAAATGAATTTATATAATTTTATTCAATGATATTATTTAGATGCAATCGTTAGATTCCCGAGCCTGCCACTTGGCCGGACTTTTCATGGATGGAATTATAATGTATTTGAACGTAGCACAATGCTGTTGTTTAGATTTGCCGTCGCATATGCCATGGAATTATTTTGATGGAAGAAAATTTCAATATTTTTACCAGAAAATGAAATTGGGATTAACGGCCGTTGTTTTACTATCCGAAGATGTAAGAATTTATTTATTTATTGACCCCCACAATTATTAATTTTTTTTTTTTTGGTTGCACCTGTAAATGTTTTATTATTTTGTAGGAATTAGAAGACGTTGAATTTCTGAAGAATCAATTGCTGGTTTATATTATAAATTAAACCCGTGCGTTTGAATCAATTCCTTTTTAAGCATTTCTTTATTGAAATGTACAGTATTGTTTTATTTTGTTTTTTAAAAAATAGTAATTTTTACTACCGGTACCCGTATGATATTTTAAAAACAAGTTAAAACTTTTCGTTGCTTAATTGGTTTTCCCTTGCCTAATATAACTTTTATGAAACTCGCACGGCGCAAAGTGCACTTTGACTTCAAGCATTGCTCACTTTATAAACTTTTTACAGTATTTCAATTGCAATTAACTTTTAAATGGCTGTTCATTTGTCGTTTATTTTTTAACGATATAGTTTAACTGGTTCTTTCTAAAAATAAAAGAGTTTTTAAAACATCTTAAGTTTATTTCTTAAATTGCGTAAGCGTTTAATAAAAATGAATTGCTAAATTATTGTTTTATTAGAAACAGTTTGGTAAAAGTATTAGTAAAACTTTAAAATTACTGAAACATTATAGGTACATTCTGGACATGTAGGCAAGTCTTGAACTTAATTCTTATGATTTAAATATTCCGCCGTTTTTTTCTCAATAGGTCACGTGGAAAACAGCTGATCTACTACAGTTGTTATGCTGAAATAGCTCAACACACTTCTTCGAAAGCTATGGTGGTATGGCTGGTCACTGCAGAACGCCTAAATGCATCGCAGCTTGAAACACAAGTAGCCTACTGTATTTTAATGGTTGCAAAATAATTTATTGACGAAACATTAAGGTAAAATTTACGTTTTCTACTAATTGCTTAACATTTTGAAAGTAATTTAAGATTTAATGTTTTAGATTTGAAAAGATATGTGAGGCTAGCTGTTTCTACATTTCTTGAAATAACAAGCTCTCATATTTTAAAATGTCGTAAACGATGCATTCCATAGGATATATAACGATGTATTTTGTTGTACGGACTATTATAAATTTTGATTGCAAGGTATATTAATTTTCATAATCATTGTAATTATGTATTTTGTAAATGTATTTCATACGTAACCTACAGTGTACAAGAAGTCTAGGCTATTATGTTAATAAGCAATAACTATCATGGCATAATTAAGGAGTATACGATCTCCTAGATTATATCTTCGTTATTAATACCGAGGGTATTTTGGGGAAAAAATCATTTGTTTAACTAAATTTTTTCAGATGTACGAAACACGATGAACGAAAATAAAATATTGATCTTCGCGTGAAGTTTGCATAAATGATATTTTAAAATTATGGAAAAGAGTAACTTGGATGATCAAGACCAACTCATTGACTTGGTTTTTGATCCAGCTGACGAGATCACGGGTCCATTTACTGTTTTATAATTGTATTTAATGGTTTTTAATTATCATATAAATTGTTTGTAGATGAAGCAATTAATTTGTCACAAAAAGAACTACCCGAACTAGAAGCTGAAATTGAAACTCTGAATAGGTCATCGAGTTCGTTTGAGTTTGAAGATTCCATCGATTTCTCTCTCCCATTTCATGTAAAACAAAGTTTTGTTCACTAAATTTATTTTGATTATTTTTATATACTGTACTGGTTTTTTTTAGCAAGTTTTATTTGCTGTGAACAGAGTGATTTGCAATCGATTGGATTCATTTGAGAGGAGATTAGATTCGATCGCAGAAATG
>JAQGAZ010001162.1:0-35071 GCA_034692225.1 Polydesmus complanatus | reverse complement strand
AATTTTTCGTCTGATTTTTCAATTTGCCTCGAATATTAGTCTTTGCCTTGACTTTTGCTAATTACTGAACTCAGCAACTATGTTTATTTTATGTGAAACAAGAATAGCTTAAAAAAATGTATTCAAACATTAAAAAATATGCGGCAGATGAATTAAAAAAAACAAACTTTTCTATTAACAGTTTTCACACGATTAACGATATAAAATACTAATGGAGCCATTTCCAGGATCTCTATTTCCCAAATTTTTAACACAATAAAACGAAAATAAATAAATACCGGTATATTTAAATAAAAATATATATATTTTTTTTTTGATACGGTAAATAATAATTTTTTAATAAATACTCCGTATATTTTTATTATAAAGTACAGTATCAAAAAATATTGCAATTAATAGCTGTTGTGTAGATTCTAAAACTAAATCTTTAATTTGTAAGACATTTTTAAAAAATTAATATAAAAATAACTTTAATTAAGTACCGTACTGTATTAAATTAAAATACCAGTATAAAATTTTTTTCCAGTAACGGCTTATATTATGTTACCTAAAACATTTTTATCCGCAACATACATTTTGACCTAAAATCTACGTACATACTCGGAGTATTACCTAATAAATTTAAATAATATTTTTCAGGCGCCATAATAAAATCTTAAATGACTTCTTCCTTTATCATCAGAATTTTAACACTAACTAATTTTAATTAATCTTAAATAATGACAAAAATTCTAATTAAAAACGGTTTTAACGTTTGAAAGTCTGCTTCAAAGTTCGATGGAACGTATAATAAATTAGTCCTCAAACTTGTTCAGTAAACCCTTTCCATAATATTTTATGCTAATTTTCCACATATTTAATAATAATCGAAAAATTAGTATGTAAACGACGGCATCAAATTTGCATTTTACAACCAGCGAATTTATTTCATACCGTTCGTTGCCATCCACTGATCTAGTTTTATAATATAATCCCTGATTTACACTCATCTCAGCCCGCTACGCTCAAATATGACTACATTACAATTGTATGCCTACTACGGTATCATAAAAAATAAAATAAAATGTAGGCGAATTTGCGTGCCTGCGCATATTGTAGTCTGAGCAACATAACAAAAATAAGAAAAAACTGCACACTACTTGCCATACGCGATAAAAGATATTAACCAAAACAAAGATGTGCGAATCACTGAACGACATTAGTTAAGGTTAGTTAATTTTGATACAATAATTTTGAGATCAATTTTTTGGCTAATTTTGAGATTCGCTCAAATAAGTTTGGGCGCTAAACGAAGCCATTCAAAACCCCAATACCGGAGGCGAGAATTACGGAGACAGCGTCATAAGCGGCGTCTTAATGTAATGTTAGAGTTGATTATGTTTGATTAGATATTTACTGATCATGACATCGTTCAGTGATCTTCTCACCTAAAATCGACAGGGAACACTGTTAATGAGAGTAAACGAAAATTTGAATATTGTCGAATGTCGACCCATTCATGAGTCTTTTCGTCATCAATCTAACAAAAATGAACTCGTCAAAACTTATCATTAATTTCCATTCATTCTGTAAATTAAAAATTCATTCTTTGAAATAGCGAACCTAAATCTTCTTTAAAAAAAAAAAGTATTGTGCGTCTCATTCCAGCGATTACGATGACAAATCAATCGCTCATAAATCACATTCTCACTTTGATGAATAGTTTCGTCAAAATTATCGACCAAAATAGAAACGAGAGAAAAATGGAAGAGAAGCCATTTTTCTTGCCATAACGAAAACTGTCTTCCACTTTCTCCACTGTCACTCGTGTCTTCAATCACCCACCCAACCACTTACCAAGAACCCCACACACCCACTCACTCAGACACCGACCGGTGACTTCCCAACTAAATTTAAACTTTTTTATGGATGTCTTTTTCTAGTACAGTAGAATAAAAGACTGCCAAAAAAAAAATTGGGCGTCAAAATCGATTTCGATAATGACAAATTCGCATGTGTCACGTGGTTAATCTGCAAATTAAATAAAGTTATTTCATTGTCTCCGGATTTCTTAATCAAGATTTATTATTAAATTAAAGTTTCATCGACAACAAACTAAGATGAGAATAAAACTTGAATTTTTTAGCGGCAAATAAAATGAATATTAAGTACTAGATCAAGTGGGCCGCAGTATACCGGTTGGGAAGCCGCTATTCGTTACTAACCGACGCCGCATTTTTTTTTTCGTCTTATTCCGAAATATTTTTCTCGATATTAAAATAAAAATACATGTGTTAAGGGTGTCAACATTTTCTCGCGAGCACGTATCACGTGAAACTCAATACCCAATTGTTAACGTACGCTTTACACTTTTTTCACTCTCTGAATTTAAAATTTATTTTACATTTTCAATATTTTTCTTGCGAAACCCATTTTTTTTTTTACTATTTTTTTTTCTTCCTCCGTTGATAAAACTTTTATTTTTCGCGCCTGACAAAAGCGTGAACTTTTCGACAAAAAAAATATACCGGTATAAGACTTTTGCGAGGTTCTTTTAAGAACTCTGTGAAATAAAATTCGTTGTTATTCGGAAGAAATTTCGAGCTGGCAAAACAGTTCAATCGAAAGGTTATAAATAAATCTTTAAAAGAGTTTTACCATCAACTCCAACAGCTATTCCTTGAATTGAGAATCACTGCATTTGTCAAGAGCAATGATTTATTTTATGAATTAAAGGAAGTAATATAGACGAAATTTAGAACGAAATTGACGAGAGAAAAGTCACGAATCTCAAAATAAAATATCGAAATTAGCCCGAGTTTTAATTTACAAATCTTACTAAAACTTCTTAAAAATAATAATTATTGTTGTGGCTAAAACTTTTAATCCCGAATAAGTCGCTTAATCTAATCGATTAAAAGGCCCTCTGGCAACAAAATATAAGAATGTAAACATTCTCAAATACCAATGAATAGTAAAAAAAGCATAATAATAACATCAACGTAACAATTGTTTATGAAAACAAATTAAACAGCTTAATTTAAAAGCGCATAAAAAATCGAGAGATTATTTTTTCAAGGTATCAATAAGGATAAAAAAAAACCTACAGTAGTATTAAGCTTTAATCATATTTCCCCCCCCCCCCCTCTTTCTAGATCTCTTTATTTCGCGAATTCTCTCTTCGCCAAAATAATCTCGGCGTTAAAATAATACGAATGTGAGAGCAACGGAAATAAATTAAACCCATTTTCTCGTTTCATTCCAAAAAACAAAAAAATATAAAGAAGTAATCTTACTTCATACAATATTTTTTTCTCTAGTAAATTCCAACAAAATTAAACGAAATTTTTCTTTCTCACCAACAAAAAAAAAAAAAAAAAAATGAAACGACATAACCAACATAAAAAAAAATTTCATATTTCATTAAGTTTTAATAAGAAAGAAAAAAAACAATAAAGTTAGTGCGGTAGAACTATTTCTTAAAACGAAATTCTTAATGCCTTATATCACGTTCGTAGAGTTTGTACGGGTATTTCCAAAAAAAATAATAAAGTTTTAATGTCAGTGGTTCATATCTCAAAACGTTGAACGCATGAACGCCTTCAGATTCTGTCAACTAACCCATAGCACCAGCTGTAAATTTGATACATTGCTTAAACTGCCGACAAAAAAATAACTTCTCACGAGCAAATGACGAACAAACAACTCTAGGGTTCCACGGAGGTGCAATCGAAGCAAAATCTATCTCTGGGGCTTGCATATCGTTTAGCTGCTAAATATGCCTTTCAACGAAAAGGATCAATAACATTTATCAAACGATGCGACGTTATACCCCACAAAATTCGTTATCTAATCAACCGTGATTTCCTAACTGCAAATAACAGGTCAAAAAAGGAAGCTAACGTCATCACTTTTTCTTCCCTTGAAAAAATTAAACTTAAAAAAAAAAAAACGCAGCGGTTCTCAAACTTTCTTAAAAAAAAAAAACCATGAGTGCTACGCCGTATCGCAAAGCATGATATACAACATAAAAGCAACTACAGTATGTATAGTGAAATCCGTTTATAGTGGGTCCGCTTATTCGAGTAGTGCGATCCCGCGTATAGTGCGATTTTTGCCCATCCCTTGAACAACATCATTGGAACAGCTGTTAAAAAAAACCGTTTAAAGTGCGACTATATTTTGAGACCAAGTCTGTATAAGTCCGTTTGTAGTGCGTTGCACTTAAATTAATTTTAAAAAAAAATTATTGCAAATATAGGAATTTTAAAAATTGTGAATCTAATCTAAAATAATCACGTATTTTAATCTAAACAATTGAGCTTATTCATTAAAACTACTGTATTCCCAGTTATTCCACTATTTATATCTAAACAATTATTACACTTTTTCATTAAGATATTCCATCATTTTATTCAAAAATTTCACTTTTTTAATGCAAAAGTTTGAACTTTTTCATCAAAAATCCATAGTTACTACATAAAAGTAACTATAAAATATATAGTAACTATGAAAAATCTTTACTACTTAAAAAAAAATTTTTACTTTTGCAGTTAAATGTAGCACCCGACCAAGTACCACGTATCATAGCTTGAAAACTACTGCTGTATAAGATTAATCTACTTCACACGTTTTCCAAAAAAGATTAATGATATGAAAAATAAGAAAAAAGAATATCAATGTTTTTCCACTTTCGCTTCATTATAAATCTCCCTTTGTACATAACTCAAAAATAAATATCAAGTTTTTAATAACGCGAGACAAAAATAAACAGTAATAACTTTTGAAAAAAATGATGTATGGTAGAACGATTATTGGATGTTCACGACTCTTTTATCATGTTTTTCTAAAAGACATAGAAGCGCTATATTGTATGTAATCAATGTGTGGGTACCAAAAACTCCATTGCTTTCCTAATTAATCTCTTTACACCTTTTGCATTAAAATGAGAAACAGCGTTCTCTATCGCCAGGATCACATCCGCCTGTAAAAATCAAAGATAAAAAAAAAACAACTCTCCGATACCAAGTCAGATAACGTCTTCGTTGAAACGCATTCTCATCAAAATAAACAATGCGTATTGATTACTTTTGCGCCAATTACAAACGCCCTTACATATTGTACAAACAATTGGTCATAAAAATGCACCATCATTTTTTTTCTCCCCATCTTCCCTCACTTCTTTGCATAATAATTATTACAGCGTAATAATAATAACGCTAATGTGATTGTAAAATACTAAATAAATAATTTTGTTTTTATTAATTATCGATCGTGAATTATTAAAAAGCTATTCCCAGCTCACGAAAAGTACAGGAAGTTATAAAAAAGAATGTTAACGAAACAAAATGAGTTTTGCATGGCTGCATTTTTATCTCTCTCTCACCTTTTTCGCATGACTACAGCCAACAAAGTCAGTGAGAAACTAGCAGACACACACACACACACACAAAAAAAAAGGTTATTGGAACATGGAAAAAGGCAAAACTAAATAATTTATCAAGTTTTTTTATTAAAAAAAAAATGCAGACCAAAGAATGGCATACTTTTTTTTTTTAATAAAAAGTCGAAAATATTAAAATGAAACTGCTTACCAATCTCAACTAACCACATAAGTACATGTAAATAATAAATCTACCTGTACCGGTAGTTAAAAGCTAATATTAAAACACAAAAAAAACTTTCATAATTAAGTTTCATTTCAAAAACGTCATTCTAAAAGTCCTTCATACTGTAATATTTTAAGAATGGCACTGCCAACATGATAACAAAAAAAAAATAATACCATTAGTATAGCACGTAAAAAGTAATAATATAATTACAGGTTGACAAGTATTTCTCAAGTATTTATATGTCGGAAATTAAATGTTACGCAAGGTCGATAAAATCCAAGGCTGTGTCAATTCACTTTTTAAATAAAAATAATTATTATTGAAACACTTTCAAACAACAATCCATTACCGGGTTTATTTCAAACACCTCCATTCATCCTCCAAAACTTAAAAAAAAGTGATTACTTTTTTCTCTATCAAATCAAGTTACGATACACAATATTTAATCTCTAAGATGAATTGTTAAAATAAAAATCTATAAGTATAGATACGAACCGTATTTAAACAAACACAATGACGATTAATGTTCACATGCACACACATTCAAGTGCTTTTTGCCACGTTTGATCGTCGCTCACCTTAATTATTTTTCATCCACTTTTTTTTTTGGTCATTAGTTTTATCACGATGAGATATTATTATTCTTTTAGAATAATTGTATAATATTATCTACAGGTAAAGCCGTAGTAGACGAACCAGCGTCGACGACTAAACAACCTAGTTTTATAACTGGCATTACATAGGAACAATCAGCACACACACACCCACTCTCGCTACCTCACCGTTCGATTCGCACCCCGCACTCACTGCAGCCAAAATGCCGAATAAAAATGCTCGAAAAGGAACGAGATCGAGGTGGATGAGCGCACCAAGCGGAAAAAGTGAGCAGACAGCTGCCATTACCGTTTCTTGACTCCTTTAGCCATCTTTGAAATATTATATTTAATAAAGAAAATATCTTGATAGTTTTACATACCTTTGAAGATATTAAATAATTCGGGATGTCCTTTAATAATTGCTCAGAATCCAATGAGCATACTTCTCATAAACACAACACCTAAAATAGGAAAATAAATTTTACAAAAGTGTATACATGTAGTAATAATGTTATGGTCATTAGATCGGCGGTATGTATGCGTCATGCATTATGATTCAACAAAGGAGGTTACTTGGTTTTTTTTTCTTCAATCTATTACCTAATTCGTGTGCGTCAAATTCATTTATTGCACCTAGCATTCCAATTTTCATTCCATAGGAATCTTTTGATTTCGATTTGGGGGATAAGAAAAATGTTGCCCGCCGAAAAATTATATAGCACACACTCGCGACTTTTAAGTCCGTAAGACGCGTCAAGGAAAATGTTAGTTTCAGATTTTGTTAAAGAAATAAAAATGCTATTACTATTATACACCTGGAAAAATTCGTCACGGACATCTAATTTTCTTTACTATTGTTGTTTTCGGGAACAAGAGGCACGAACACACACAGAACAACAAAAAATGACGTACAAATTAAAATGAATAGACTGTGAGATTTATGAAATCTTATCGGTTTAAATCTTGAAAGATTTACGGAATCTTATTTTGAGCGGGAATTATAAAATTTATCAAAGAAAATCAGTAATTAATTATATAGGTTAAAATATTAATTACACTACTGTATTATTCTTTTTTGAAGGTTAATTGTAAAATATTCACTTTATGATATTAATAATATTTAAAATAATAACGCAACCAAATTCAGTATCACACAATAGAATAAAATTTAATGAAACCAAATGCAATAATAAATTGCCTTGTTTACATACGCGTATATAAGTTACACTTAATTATAATAAATATATACAAATGAATGAAATATGTACGTACAAAACCTACATTTCATCAAACGGAATCGACCAATTTCTCCAAGACACCCACAAGAAATATTAAACAACACTCGATGAGATTTATAAATGATTTGAGAATCACGATTAAATGAAATGGTCAAAAGGTTTTTTTTTTTTTGAGGCAAGAGGTATTAATCTTTGGGGCCGATAATTTAACAAATTCCGATAACAAACAAGTTGCTTTACTTACGGTATTGGTAATAGAGAGCGACTAAATTAAGAGGAAAAACTACAACACGCTAAATAAGCGATGTCAGGGTGACCTTTAGCTGTTTGCAACTTTCTTTATGCACTTTCACGAGTTCGATTGTTTGGGTTTATTTGTAAACAGCATTAAAAACTGAAGTACAAATAAACCCCAAAAAAATACGCGAAAACCAACACTTAATAATGAATTGCTTAATATCTTGATCAAAATTGAGCAACAGAGTAAGCAATTTCAAAGAATAAAACTCGTCCTTCTATTCTATCAAATAGAACAGCCTTTGCTTCAAAGCTGCAAATTATTAACATTTTATGTCTACGATTTTATATATCCCAAGTTAAAAATTGCACCAGAAATCGATTTTTTTTAATTTTCGTAACATTATTATAAATAGATGCAAATTGAAACATTTGACTTTAGCTTTAAATGGCTCAAATTGCAATATGACGCACTTCACTCCTTAATTCCATATCTTAAAATTACCTACTAATATATACAAATTGCCGAAAATATGTTAAAAAAATATTTATAAGCAAGCAAAATAAATATTAGCAACCAAGTGCACCTCGATATACAGCAGAGCGCCGATTTTATGAAATGGCCGGTAGGTATTCATATAACCGAATTGTTCATACAATCGGATTACACAAGTTTTACTGAATATTACAAAATATTTTCTATGTTTATAATTATACATGTATGTGCATATTTTAGTAAATGCAAACACTAAATTTCATTATTTATTTTACAGTACTACCGATATGTTAAAAAAAAATCTATAACTTTTTTTTTTGCTTTAAGTTTGAGAAATAACAAAAAACGGTTGTATACACAACCAGCCGTTCATAAAATTAGCGCTCTACTGTAATTACATTAATTACTCTATTTCTCAACACGATTGCTCATCTACAAAACTGAAAACTACTTATAATTACTATAAAAAAATTATTTACAGTTACAATACAATGACACAAAGTTTTGCAGAAGCAACCCAAATACAATAATGCTAAAATCGACCGAATTAAGCTTTCAATTTCTAGACACCGGGTCCACCAACATTTTAAATGCGCTACTCAATGCAATCAAATCAAAGTTAACTCTTTGCTTACAAAAAATAACGCATTGTTGCTTATTCAATTTTACCACTCCAATCTTGTCAAATTTTCCTATATTTCCAGCATTTCAAGAAGCAAAGACTGTTCAAACCAATGATAGTACATCAAGATAACTGCAACATAATAAACATTTTTAAATAATAGCTCATTATATTTAAACAAACAAAAATTGAATTTAAAATGACTTTTTAAATATTTTTACCATAAATTTTGTATATTTTTCTTAATCATTAATTTCAAACGTTTTCTTATCAACATCTAGTGATGCCTAAACCTTGAAATTAATAAAAATGCTTTCTATCAAATAATTGAATTTAGTGTTATTATACGTCGCCCTTTAACTATTACGATTAATTATCAAACCATAATAATCTATATTAAATTTAGTTTCCAAGAAAAAAAAATTTAAAGGAGCACTAGTATTGACAATCAAGCAATACAGTGTACTTGGTTAAATATAATTTCGAAAAAGTTCAATTACAGTACGTATATAAATAACCAATAAAAAAGTTTTGAGTTTAATTTCGAAGTATTGCGCATGACCCAGTTTGGCAGTTTCAAATATAAAAATTAATAAAACTTTTTTTGCTTGAGCACCATGATTACAACTATTTACAAATCAACCGTCATACTTAAATGCAATTAAATACAATTCAACAATATTTTTTTAAAAAAAAAACTATTAATTTACCATTAGAGTATGAGATTCCATGGGTGCTGCCGAATCATATAACGTGTCTGTATCCTGCGTTGGTTCCCCTTGCAGCTGGCACTGATTACTTAAAGTTCCCGCTCCACAATCACAGAAAAACCTTCAAAAATAAAATTTAATTTTCCTGCAATTAAAAACACCGAGTAAAATAAATACCTGTCATGGCGAATAAATTCTACATCATGGCCTGCATGGCATGTTTTAATACAATTCACGCATATTGCATTACGATCTGTCGTATTACATGTCCGACACCTAAATCAATAATTTTAAAATTTTCAATCATGGTTACGGTTAAGAAAACTTTTTTAAAATTACCTATAAAAGTCATGCATTGGAAAGCTGGTATAACTGGAGATTTTGTACAAACATTGCCCACTATTAACCGCTTTTTCTACAGCATTGTGGTTATCAAAGATTTTATTACCTACAATAAAAGACAACATTCCTTGTGATAGTCCTTTAACAAAACATGTAATTAAAAACTTACCCTTTAAAATAGGTTGTACACTACTGGCAAGACATAACCCGCCAAATTTATTGTTAAATATTTGATTATATTCTAGTGTCGCTGTAGCGTTGTTTGTTATTTCGACACCGGCAGCTAACCCGTCAAATATGCGATTCCGCCGAAGTATAGGGTGGCTTTGAGTGCTAATCAGTACTCCAGCCTGAGCATTTCTAAAGATATCATTCTCTTCCAATATTCCTTTAATAACACAAAATTGCCATATGAAACAATCTGTAATATTCATTATTATTCTTTAGTTTACCTTTCCCTGCATTAAATATACAAATTCCACCATCTCTGCCATCGTATATCTTATTACGCCTCAATGTAGGATTTGAATCTGTTTTGATCCATACACCGGCCATTGCATTGTCAAATATTTCGTTTTGTTCTAAAATGCCAAGCCCACCGTTGTATACAAGAACGCCTCCATTTTGCCCACCCCATATTTTGTTGCGCTTAATTAAAGGATTACTACCGGTTCTAGAAATTTAACAAGACAAGCCATTAACATTTATAATAATTGTAATAAAACTCAAGTGATTTAATTTAATGTACCTAATTTGAACACCTGAATATAAATGATTAAATATGTCGTTATCTTCTAAACGTCCATGGCCGTTATCATAAAAATAAACTCCGACCTTTAGAGACGATATTCAAAAACAAATTAAAAACAACTCTAATTCTATGAGTTTTTGTTATGTTACTTGTTTTCCACTATGAATCCTATTCCTCCTCAATACAGGAGTGCTACCAGTCGTGATCCATACACCTGCTAAAGTATTGGCATAAACTTCGTTTTCTTCAATTAAACCCTGACCCTTTTCGTGCTTTAAAACAAATTAATTTAAAAAAATGAATCAACCTTTTTTAAATAACTATATCTTACCACATATATTCCTCCATGCTGTCCGTGATGAATTTTATTGTGCCTAACAATGGGGTCACTGTTAGTTCTAATTTGAATCCCTGCCAACGCATTACCTTTAAATAATTCAAATAATTATTCCCCAAACAATAAAAACAATTACGCAAAATTCAAAACAAAGAATTACCATAAATATTGTTGTGTTCTATTAAACCTCGACCCTCACCAAAAATATACACTCCTCCTTGATGACCATTATAAATATCATTACGCCTATAATTTAAAATCTTAAGTACAAAAATAATAATTTCTAATACTGAGAATAAATATACCTAATTGTAGGATCACTATTGGAAGTTATCCAGACTCCAGCAAAATTGTTGGAATGAATTTTATTTTCAATAAATTGTCCTCGACCATTCTCGTGAACATAAATGCCACCGGTTTGCCCATGATGAATTTCGCAGCGAACAACTGTTGGGTTCGCTCCTGCTTTCACTTCAAATCCAGCAATGCGATTATTGTGGATATCGTTTTCTTCAAAATAACCCTTAGTAGGAAAAACAATTGTATTGTTTATTCACCCAATTATTACTTTACTACAGCAGCAAAATAACATACTTGGCCGCTATCAAAAGTAAAAATGCCGACATCCCGTCCATGATGAATGTGATTACGCCTCATAATAGGATGAGCATGATTTTTAACCCATATCCCTGCTAATGCATTCCGACAAATTTCGTTGTCTTCGTAAGTTCCCTGAGCAAAATCAGTGATGTAAAGTCCAACATTTTCACAATCACTAATATCGCAGTGTCGAATAGTTGGTTCCGCTCCGCGACCAGTAACACAAACGGCTGCACCAACTATGATACAAAACATAAGAAAAAAATTAATACCAACAATAAAAAAAATTATAATTGCATCTGTCGCAGGGAAAGGAGGCTATGGGAATACATAAATTCACCATAGCACTATGACACCAAGCGTTATAATATAGGCGTTGAACGAACGTTCCTATCAGGATGATTACAATCCTCTTGGTAAAACACCAATCAAATTGTATTCGACTATTAGATCATCTAACAGCCTGATAGTTAACGCCAAAATCAGAATAAATGTCAAAAAAATTTCTTACCAACTGAAGAGCTCCTTATAATACAATGATCAATAATTGGAGAACATTTTTCGATAATTTCTAAACAGTAGTGTTTGTGATGAGGCACGGATGAAGTAAGGTCTGGGGAAAATTTTAAAGTGACATAACCGAGATAAGCTTCTCTCGCTCCTTCTACAAAAGTTAAAGTTGATTCCGTCACCCTTTCTAAAATAACATTTTCAGCTACATTTCCGGGAGCTATTTAAATATAAAATAATCAAATATAATAAACTTAAAAAACAAAATTAAAATACAATTACCAGCTCCTATCATAATGATATTCGAGTCAATAACCAATAATTCGCTCTGATATATCCCCATATGAATAAATATAATCGGATTTTCATATTCTTCCGAATAACTATACGCATTTTCGATTGTATCTGAATACTAAAATAAAAAATGTAAAGATGCGGAAAGAAAACAACGTGGTTTTCACTTTATACGTACAACAATATTTCGTCCTTTAAAACGCTCTGGATGATTTTCGCATAACTCTTGATGACCTGGACGTACGTGAATTCCGCGATACTGTAAAAGTGATTTATATTTAAAGCATTTAACGGTAAGTTTATAAAAAAGAATGCCTACCAATTGTTTAAAACTTTCTTTCCAAGGGTTTGCAAATTCTGATAATTCAGGTTGAACAAATTCAAATCTACCTTTGCTTACATTAAATAGAGGAAGATCATATTCATACACACTTTGATACAAATTTTTCCTTCGTAAACAAAGAAAACCAAATTAGCAACATCACATTTAAATACAAAACCGTAACTTAGAAAAATTACCAAAGTTCGGTATCACTGCTGATTGCATGGAAGCGCTTACAAACTTTTGCTACACGACAGAGATCCTGCTCCAATAAAAAAGAAAACACCGTGAGTAAAACTTCATCTGGAAGTTCGTATTGTAGATACTGAGCTGCGCTATTGGCACCTAGAATAATCACCATTGATCATTAATTTAATGCCGTTAATTTAATATATGATTTTATACCATCTTGATTGCTTCCAAAGCCTATAAACGATCGCCTAGCTTTTTTCTTTGCTGGTTGAGTAGTTGCGGGAGGATTACTAGTATTACTACTGCTACTACTACTTGTGGACAAAACATTAATATCTTGAAAAGGAGATTTTCTTCTCAAATCATAAGGGGAATGGTGAGATGAGTGACTACATCCAGGTTGAGGTGGACTACTTGCAGGTAACGATATGGCACCTAGAAATATTAACAAAAAAAACCAATCGTTAAATAATATTTTTTATGTCAAAATATGAATCCGCCATTTAAGCAATAAAAAATTGATAGTATCCTATTTACACAAGTGTATAAAACGATGTTCAGTGCTATGATTATACGAAATGTGTGTAATTTAATGGTCATGCTCAGTGGAGGTCATAAATCTTTAAGCTCGCGTTAGAAAAACTATTTGTAAGCTTCTCAAAAAAAAATCCTTTTTTTCCCCCCAACGTCACGAATGCAAAAATTTATTTCGAATTAACTTACTATAATTAACTCTGAAAGATCAATCCCGTAAAATTATGTTTGTTCCCCTCTTAACTAATGTTCGCCGAGACGTGTCATCCGAGTTGTCGAAACAATAATTCTTTTCGTTAAATTTTCGATTATGTAATTAGTAAAATGATTATTAAATATGGATGAAAATTAGGTCATTTTGAGATTAAAATATCACATTTATGAATTATTGAGATTAATAATTCGAGTAAAATGATAGTTGATTATGTCGCTCCCCCCCAAATGGGGGGGAGTTAACATTTCTCTCTTTCACTTTCCCCCCCTTCTTTCGCTTTGGTATTGGATAGTGATAAGCGCACTCAGCGGCACCCCCTTATCTCGTGTGATTACAATCATTTTTTTACCTTGTAAAGCCGTCACATATCGCTTGGAAGTTTTCCTTTTTGATCGACGGACATTTTGACGTGCTGGACGCAACGTTGTAGTCGACATTCTGCACCTTTATTCCGATCGAAATTATTAAAATTGTTCATAAAGACGTCACCATTATACACCGAGCTTTTCGGCAGGTAGCCATTTTCTTTCTCTCGAATTATTCCTATACTGCGATGACGGACCAATCACAGCCTTTCTATTTACCCCATGTGATAACGCGGACAGCTGCTTCCCACAACATGACGTCATGTATCTTTCAATTTATTTTAATAAAAATTTAAATTAAAAATTACGATTAATATAAAGTTTTATAAAAATTTAAAATTACAGTATATTTATTTTATATTTTTTTTACAAACTCTAATTTATTATTCGTAGTAGACCTACACATAATTATTATTTCTGAAGTATAACTATGAAAATGTTCATTAGTTATTTTCGATATTTTGCATTTTATTTTAGGTTGAAGGACAACTTCTTATCATCTTTCAATTTTAAATACGGTTCTTGTTAAATAGCTCATTTTAAAAATAGATTTGAACTATATTTTATAAAATTTATAAAAACAATTTTTTTCGTGCAATCCCGTGTGTATTTTAATTGTGATTTATTAATACACGTTTAGAATAATTTAATATCATGTTTTTTTGTCGTTATAAATTCTGAACAATAGCTATTTTACAATTTAATAATAATAAGAGTGAAAATATTTTTAAACGTTTTTTTTTTTTTTTAATTTATTGATGTTAATAATAATGTCATATTTTAGTTAATTATTTTAAATAAAATATTTTCTATTTACAAATTAATTATTCATTTTAACTTTTACCAAAACATAAGTACTGTAGTCATTTCAAATCGTTTGCAATTTTTAAGTATTTTTTTTTTTTTTTGAAAAAAAAAAAAAAACATACAGTAGATGGCAGCACCAAGCTAAATCTATAAAACCGTTTTACATCCGTGATTCTTAATAGTAAGCTCGCGAGCCACAAACCGAAAAGCAAACAATAAACCCCCTCTGGAAAGGTGTGTGAGGCTATTTTCAATTCCTTAGGTGTTTCGGCGTTATCGTTTTTATAAAAATGCCTACTGTATTGTATTTCATTGTGCTTATAATTGTATGTTGCTTAGTTTTTCCATTATAATTTTTTAATTACAGTATTATATATTTAATTTTTACTTTTAAAATATTTATAAGTCTTAACCCATGTTTTATAAATTTATACATGTAATACTCAATAAATTCAATAATAACATTAACAATAATCGCGCAATTCTATTACATTAAGCAAATGATGTGAAAAATCGAGTTACCTGGTTATTTTTCACAGTAGCTGGTAATGGTGATCGAATTTTTTCAACATGCGCGTCTCAACAAAATATACTGTATAAGCAGAGAAACACTACTATTAATTATTTTTTAATTAAAAAATAAATTCAAATAAAATTACAACTTCTTGTACTTTAAAAGCACAAGAAAGTAATTTTTCTCCTCACATTTTTAAAATTACGAATGTGGTCATTTCAAAACTCGACCAAAATTAAAAATAAAAGTTTTCCTCTGTTTTACGAGTGCATTTATAGGTAAAACAAACAAAGAAAACCGGAAACTACGTTTTTTTTTTTTATTTGGGGGTGACAAATGGGAAGAAAAGGTCCCATTCATGCAGGTCCCAGGAGATTTGCTTCCACTTCACTCAAATTTTAGAATATCCGGGAACTTTGTTGGGAGTTTGGCTGTAGGAAGACTTTTATATATATTTTGTATTGCAAAATTGTATTAAAAAATTGAGTAAAGCAGAAAACACTTCCTGTATATATTGACTTCCTTTATATTTTTTAAAAATCCTAAAACTTGAAATAATTATTGTATTTTCTTTTCTATGAATTTTCCATACAAGGCTAGATTACATTTTAAGGTTACCCAGTTTTTATTTTACGAGGTAAAAAGGTAAATATGGTAATTACTGTACATGTACTTAATTCAATATTTGCAGGTTCGAAACAGAAAGAAAAAGCAATTTGGCAATCGTCAAACTTCAAACAAGAAATAAATTGCGTCATATTTTATAATCAAATAACCTCCCAATCGCTAAAATCTTTATTCTAACAACTGATTCACTGATACTATAGTAATATAGCATTCAGCAGCCGAAGTTTTATTCGAGTGAGTTTAAATTAATTACTACCGGTATTAATTTGTTTATATTTGATGATTAATTAATTTATACTACAGGTAAAATCTATTAAATAGGAAAAATGGTACTTCGTTATATTGTGTGTATTTACTTTTTCGGCGCTATGTTATGCAGCTTTTGTCATCCTATGTTCACGACGGGGCAAAATGATTCGAACTTAACATCGTCAAATCAAACTTCAAATGAAACTTCTTCTACTCGAAAACCTCTGGTTAATGCAATTTTTAATTTACCAGCTGATTGTGGATCTGGTGAAGTTTGGGACAATCAAAGAAATATGTGCGTTAAAAGTGTTAACTTTAATTAGAATTATTATTACAGATTATTGAATAAATACCGTAATAAATATATTTCATTAAAATCAATCATCGTTTTAAAAAATGTTTAAAATATTTTATCACAACTATAATATACCTGTATAAACGTTATTTTCCAAGTAGGTCTCATCAAGGTAATTAAAAACGTTTATGTTTGCAATAATAATAAAATTATACAAATGTTTCTGTTTACTTTAACTTATAAAATTCATTTTTTTTTTTTACTTCATAGATATTAATTACAGTAGTTTAAAATTATAATATTGGTACGATTAAAATAGTTGTATCACGATACTGTATCACACTATTAGCGACAGGTCACAGGCGGTTACATTTATTAATTTTAAATACAGTTTTACTATAATGTTATTATTTATTAAATTGGAAACCGGAAGAATAAATTTAAAAAAAAAAATTGAGTAAAGCAGAAAACACTTCCTGATACGACCAACACTGATACGACCCATTATGCTCGTGCCTCGCAAGCTCGGCGCAAATAAACATCACCCACTATTGCCATTTCGTTCTAATATGGAAATGGCTAAAAAGTTTCAAGTAAGTAGGCCTAGACAAAAAACTAGTTGGTACATTCGCTATGCCACTGTATTAAGCGGATTTTGTACAACCGTAGTAACTGTTGGATGCACATTTTATGTGGACACGGTGCAGTAGGAAGAAAAAGAATTAAAATTAAATAAATTTAATTTCTGGTTAGAATCTGTTTAATATACTGAACTAAATAATAATTTCAAGGACAGGTAAAAATACTTCCTTTTAAATTTTTAATGAGTTTTTTTTTTTTAAACATTTAGCCTAATTATTATAGAGGGTTAAAAAAATATCTCCTTTAGATTCACCAAATGCAGTAAGATGAGCTCGCCAATTACTAATTATTGCATCAATTAGGCCTAATGTTGGATCAAATTTGTTCCATCGTTGCGTACATTACAGTGACGCAAATAGTTTTTAACAGGTGTAGCTCATAAATAACTACCCTGTAGTAATTCAAAGTTGTCTATTGACGCAATAAATAAAAAAACAAATATATGGTATATATCGTATGCAGTATAAATAATACCCGATACAGTATAAATAAAAATAGTTTAATCTCAAAAAACACTTGAAGTTTATTTCTTTTGTCAAAAGTGTAGCTTGCTGTATTCAATATACCGTGGTCTATTTGTTTTACAGTACACCATGCAAGCATTTCTAATTAAAATATGAGTATGAATAATAATCTTCTTTTTTTTTTTTTTTTTGAATAGTGTAAGATTATGAAGATCTTCTTAATTTTTGTGCTAATTGGAATTTGTGGCTTGGAATTAAGTGGAATAGCGGTGTGTAGGCCTATCGATGGTTTGGATGAAGATAATACTGCAAACATTCATTCTATTGCTCCTAGAACGAAAGATTGCAAGCCAAATGAAGCATTTGACTCACTCAGAAGTATGTGTGTGAAACGCAAAATATTACATAATAAGCCTTGGTAGAATTTTTGTTAAACTTATTTACCTATTAATAAACATGTAACCTTTATAATGACAAAATTATATTAATGTTAATTGCAATGTATTAAAATGTAACCTACTGCATTACATTTTTTTTTTTTTTAATTATTTGTAATGCGCCGGCGCCCCTTGTTAGTGACACCCGCTCCCAGGTGCAACAAACAAAGAGCGCCGGCGATTGAGGCAATTGTCTCCTATTGCCCTCCCATATTTACCGAGTGTTAAGATTCAAATTTCAGAAAAATCTTAAGACGTCAAGAGTAAAGTTTTTGATAACGGTTCTGGTAAAGAACGAGTTATAATACAGTATTAAAAGGAAAAATTCCAAAGAAAAAACGTACTCCGTGCGTATTTAATTAATATATTTAGATGAAAGTTTAAATAGTATAACATTTTGTTAACACCAAAACCGTCAAACAACAATAATATTGAGTCATCAAAAACACAGTTACCGGTGTTAGCAATCACTGTACATGTATTTATAAAAATTATATTTCTTGGAATGTTATTACTTGGAAGTTTGTTTTTTTATCGTTTAAAACATTCCGAACAAATTTCCGGCAACTTACGAATACAATTTCTTTGAATTTCCTGATTTTTATCTTAATAAATATAATTTTTTTAAAAAAAAATTAGTATTTCAACAAAAAATCTTTGACACTAATTTGCTCAAATTTCATCCGGCTGTTATTAAGTAAGTGATTTTATTTTAATATTGTATAAAAAAATGTAGGTATTTAGGCTACAATTTAATTATAGGATATTTAGGAATGAATAAAATAAAGATTTGTTTCCTTTTAATTGGAATAATATGCTTGCTGTGTATTAATGAAAATTCTGTAAGATGTCAGTCTATATTTTCTACGATGAACGATTGTCCAAAGGATCAAGAGTTTGACAAAGTCAAAAATCTCTGCGTGAAATCCGTAAGTTTGGAATTAAATAGAAACTTTCGACTAAGCCAACTCAAATCATCCTTTATAAATTTTTTTCTAAAAAAAATAAACAAAGGTATAAAAAATAAATAAATTCTCATTAGTTATCCTAAATTTTTTAAATCATTAAATAAAAATATATAAACGCATAAAGTGTTAGTAGCCTATTGTATATAAAATCATTTTTTACGAGTAATAATAAATGTGTTAATATTAAGATTTAATATTGTGCACAATTTTATTAAGTAAATTTTAATTTCGCTGCTTATGCCGTCCTCTTACAGTGCCGTTTGCTGGGACCTCCTCTCTGTATCAAGGCATGGCCATGAGAAAACAATTTTGAGAAAACGCGTGTTAACTTGTCAAAAAAAAAAAAAAAAACCCCACAGGAAGTGCGCCCTTCCGTTATGTTTACTTGATTTTTGTAATAAAGTGAAATTTGGGCTATTGAAAAAAATTCTATTATTATTTTTACAGTCGTACAGAGCTATTCAAATTGTAGTCTCATATCAAGTTTCTTATAAAAGGTAAAAAAAATATTTAATTGACCTACAGTAATACAGTAATTAATTGTCAAATTGCGCCAACTACTCCAAAAATTCAGAAAAAATTGAACTTCATAGATTGATTTATTCATAACATGCTAACATGGCTTCGATCCAAAGCACTAAACTCCATAATACGATATATTATTTTCTTTACTCGAACAATATAAATAACAATATTCATGGCAAAGCTAGATATAATTTTATTGCAAGTTACTGTATCGTTTTCGTGTACTAAATCTATGCGACAAATGCAACTGCCATTACAAAAAATTTCTATGTAAATTCGTAATGAATATTTCAATTAAGATTGTTAAATTTAAAAATATTAATTGTGTTTAGTATATGGTAATTAAAATTAATTAAATTTCTCATTTAGATCTGAACTAAGAAATAATTCAATCGCAAATAATGATTTTAACCATATAATAATAATTTCATTTGCTTCTAAAAAAAATTTGGGAAGGTATTTTAATACTACGATTGGTTTCCACCGCAAATCAGGCTTTAGAAGAATCAATTCGGTCAAACCTCTTTTGACTGAACTTACTTGTTGCCATCTGGTTAGGCAAAAGTGTTTCTACTGAAAACTTGAGACGAGGTAAAGTCATTTTTAAAAAAAATTTTTTTTTGTTGAAAAAAATGACCTTTGTTTATCCTTTCAAAAACAAATTTTAATGGCGAAACGATTTGTGAGATGAGATTCTGTGGAAACAGGTTTGCAGAAAATGAAGCTAGTTCTACCAAACCTATGCATTTAAACCAAATGTGGTGCTTTTCATCAAATGAAACCTGATTCAATGGTCTGATGGAAACAAAGTATAAGATGCAAGCGATGTACTCGTTAAAAGAAAAGAAACAAGCTCAATTTCTCAACTTCTCAGCTTTCTCAACATCTCAAATTATATCAGTTAATTTAATTTTAATAATTAGATTTCGAGTTCAATATTCTCACGACTATTGTTGCCACTTTATAAACAAATTTTGGAAAAGCGAGATAGCAAAAGGTAATATAATATACTCGTATATAAAATATTTAGATTTCTTTTGTTTTTTCCTTGTAAAGGCAAATACATGTAATTCCAAAAATGTAAAAAGTGTAGTACCATAAGTTACATGTAATTCTATTGAGTTATATTGTATTAATTTTGTAAAAAAATAATTATAATTACTGTACTATATTTAGATTATCATGGGAACTTTTACCGGGTTGATTGTACCCTTTGTGATGACTTTCTTCTATTTACAATGTTCATTGGCACAGTATTATGCATGTGGTGGACATAATGGCGGTGGACATATTAATGTTGGTGGTTACAGACCATATAGGCCATTTAGGCCAATTAGACCACTTTTTGGACCAATTTTTAAGCAACGCTCGGAAGATATTCAGGAGCAGGAACAACCTTCTCCCACTCACCCTCCTAGTTATGCTCCCCGTGCTGCTCACTTTCCCGCTTACCCTCCTCCTTTTGCCCCCATTCTTCCACATGCTCCTCCTCCTCCACCTCCCCTTTTGCCACAAGTTCCCCCGCCTGCATCTCTTCTCGCCAATGCTCCTCATTCGGCTCACCTTCCTGCTTACCCTTCTCCTTTCGCTCCCATTCATCATCATGTTTTTCCTCCTGCTTACCCTTCTCCTTTCGCTCCCATTCATCATCATGTTTTTCCTCCTGCTCCCCTTTTTGCTCAAGTTCCCCCTTCTGCTCCATTTCTTGGTAATGCTCCTCATCCTTATCCGCATCCAGCATCTCTTTCTGTATATGCTCCTCATCCTCATCCGCTTCCAGCATCTCTTCCTGCATATGCTCCTCATCCTTATCCGCTTCCAGCATCCCTTCCTGCATATGCTCCTCATCCATATCCAGCTCCTCTTCTCGCTTATGCTCACCCTTCCGCTTATGCTCCCCTTCCAGCTTATGCTCCCCTTCCAGCTTTTGCTCCCCTTCCAGCTTATGCTTCTCTTCCTGCTCGAGCTCCTTCTCCCGCTTCCCCACCAACTCATGACCACAACCCAGATTATGAAAACCCTGAAGATTACATAGAGCTAGAAGCAGTATCACCAGCAAAAACAGGCACATCAAGTCCAAAAAGGTTGCCCTGAGTGAAACGTTTTCTGGGGAAGCAATATTCAAGTTTATCATAGAATATGATTATTTTGGCCAAAAAAAAAAAGTCAAATTTGTTAATTTTAATTTTAAAAAATTGCTTTAACACATTTTGTATACCAAGTCAATAAAACTAATTTAAATATTAACCTATAAATTTGAAAACTGAAATTATATTACTGGATGATTGAGATTTTACTGTACTATTGTATCCACTTCCACAAGTTATTAAAAACTAGCAAAGCTAAAAATTTCGTGTTGTAAAAAGGTGGTGTCATATAATTGTAATACTCATACAGTTTTTTTTTAATGTAAAAAAATATTTTTTGTTTTATTCAAAAAATATAAAATGATGGTACATGTATAGCCAACAGTTGACAAATGACATTTCACCATTAATAAAATTTTTCATTATACTGTATAATGTTTGATGGAAAATTAAAATAAAGGCCTTTTTTTAAAAGAAAAATATTAATTTTTATTAAATATTATTGTTTCAAAGTTATGTTTGCTTCAATGTTGTCTGCTTTAAAATGAATGCAAAAAAACAGCCTAAGCATTTTAAATGTTTTATAGAAACCAAATTTATAAGAACATTTAGACATACCGGTATAAACAATTATCAAATATCTGTAGCAATGATACTAGTTAAATTGTTTTTAAATGATTGTTACATCTTTCTTTCTTTATTATTCCATGTAAGCCTACATTGTTGTCTACTTAAATGAGTGGGAAAAAATTTTCACACATTTCTGAGACAACAGGCTGATTATGTACAGTACATGTATTATGGGGGGGAAATATGAAACAGAGCCAAATAGGACAATATGAGATGAAGGAACTTCACCTGAAGTTTAAATTAAACTTAAATTTAATAAATAAAAAATATTCCCATGTATTAAAAACTTAATCCCTCTGATTAAATTAAACGCTTTTTTGAATTGCTTGTAAATCGACCATTAATGCTATTGAAATGCTTTAATTAAAATTTAAATGTTGTAAAGATTAGGTTTAAATAAAGTTTAAAATTGTGTAACTGTAATAAAAGTTATTTGTTAATTCAGTATGTGTGGAGTAAATCAATTAAGCAGAGAAGCTTTATGTTGCAACATTTTGTAATTAATAGCAAAGTTATCAAAGTACAACTATCAATACTTTAAAAAAAATTAGAGAAATTTTTTTTTAATAAAAAGCAGGCAAGGCAGATAGAATTTTTGCAATTTTAATTTAGTTGGTTTGGGCTTTGTGGTCTCATACTGAATGACCAAACAGTATCTAAGATGTCCAATAGACATTCTTGGAAATTTTTCACTGCTGGTATTGAATTTTTCAATCTCCTGATGCACCTTCAGATTCTTGTAACTTTTAAAATGCATTTCATTATTTTGTTTTGATTTTAACTATTTCTTTTTAGCATTATATAACATTTACTTGTACATGTGTATGTAATTAATTTATAAATTGTATTTTTAAGCTTTCAATTTATTTTTTAAAGGCAATTGATTGTTTAGAACTTTTTTCTGACATCCAACATGGTTTCATGTGGCAAACCATTTTTTGCTTCAAATATTAATTTTTAGTAGCATATCTAAAATTTAAGGCGAGGTCAGGGTGTATTCATAAATGGATAATTACATGAACTCAATTTCTTAGCATCTCATCTTTCTAAACATATCAAATTATCTCATTTCATTTAGCTTTGATAATTGCTTCTAGCACATTGCTTAATTATCTCTTCCCATTATTAATTTGAGAGTTGTTGATACAAGAAACAAATTTTGAGAGAGAGTGAAAATGAAGGTAATATTTAATGCCAAAGTATATTTTGATAATAAATTTTTGTTTAATGTATAATTTGTGTAAAAAGGTTTGTGCAGTTTTTATAGTACTGTACATAACATTTGAGCTATATTACCATAAGAAAAAAAATAGGAAAGAATGTTTTTCATTAAGATTACAAACTTTATCTCTCAACTGAAGTAGAGAAAAGCGGCTAAAACTCCAATGGAGAAACTCAGGTTTTTTCCCTTTACTGTGGCTTATGATTTGATTAATGCTCTCACATCGCAGTTTCTAAAGGCAATGAGAAGCACTGAGAAACCAAAATTGTACCCCTGCTTAATGCATTGCGGGAAACCCTTGATTTGGATTTTGCAGTTCCATCTAGACCAATCTAAAACAGGTTTTTAAAGACTCCCAACAAACCTCAAAAATTCTGAATCACCATTGAAGTTTAAATCACTTTTCAAATTTAGTAAATGGTCAAGTTTTCAACCTTAATTAAAAAAAAATATTTGGTTTTGGAGTTTCTTACGGCATTAACAAATAAAAATAACTAGTTTTTAATTTTATTTACAGCATTTTTAAAATCTAAGGTCTGGACCACCCTACATAATAATTTGTAAAAGTATAATTAGACTTTCATGAGAATGTTAACTAGACTGGTTGTATTAATTGCGGCAAGTTTCTTTTATTTTCAACATTTTGTGGCAGAATATGAGGATTATGATGGAGGTTGTGGTTCAGATGATGATGATGATGATGATGATGATGGCAACAAAACTGAGACAGAAGAACAGAGTGGGGACATAGGATGTGGTGACGAAGGTGATGGTGATGATGGTGATGAAGGTGATGATGATAGTGGTGGCAATGACATAGGTGGTGGCTATGGAGGAAATAGCGAAATAAGAATGGGTGACAGTGGAGATGATGATGAAGGAAGTGATGATGGAGATGGTGATGGAAACGGAAGTGATGATGAAGTTTTAAATGGTGAAGAAGAGGATGATGATGATGAAGGCGACAGTATTGGAGATGGTGATGTAGAAGATAGTGATGTTGGAGATACCAATTTAAGAAGTGGTGATGAAGGAGATGGTGGCAGAGCAGATGGAGAAGGAGATGACATTGAAGATGAAAACAACCCAGATAACTCGTAATAGGCAGCTGTCGATTGTGGCCTGGCTTTCAGGAGTGGTATAGTTATAAAAAAATTGGTTAACAATTTTTCTTAAAAAAAATTATTGATCTTTTAATATTATAGCATTTGCGCTTCAGATATTTTCATTAAAGAATTTTTTTTTTCATTATATACAGTGTTCATAATAAAAATGAAAACCCAACTGAATTAGTATTAAATCCTTTTAATAATCTAAATATTCTAATGACACCTTGAAAAACTTCACTTTAAAGAGTTTTTTAAAAATTATTTTAATAATTGTTCCATTTTGTGTTTAAAAAATCGTCCTTAGGCCTGAACACACACAGCAAATTACGCTATATACACTCGCTATGCACAACATCAATTACAGTTTCATTGAATTCATCTTATGTCTGTATCATATTATGTTGGTGCATTTTAATATGTCAGATTTAAATTCAGTAGACTACAAAATATGAGGTGGGATGGAAAAACATTTACAAGAAAAGAGATCAAAATACGGAAATGATCATATTATGTAAGAGTAACGCATGCAGCGCAATCATGCTTTATGCATCAAGGTCAAAAAAAAAAAAAAAAAAACAGAACATCAATTAATGCTGTGAAAAGTACTTAAAGCAAAGTTTTCCATGTTTCATTGAAATACTGTACTTAAATTATTAAAAAAAATTAATGCTACTTCAATTGGATTCGCTTTTTTATAAGATCAACACTGTAACAATATTGTTGACTATTTTGATGTGTGGTGTTAATTAAGAATTAACCAATTAAGTAATTACTTTAAATTAATCTTCCCTCATTTCTCGTCCTTATTTATTTTGTAAATTGAGCATATTTTTTACTAACTTTGGAGAATTTTGATTAGGTATTTATTATTTTATGGTACATTATGAGTAAAAATAACAAGTTATATACAGTAGAACCTCGATTATCCTGACTAATGAATGACAGGGGTGGTCTGGATGCGCAAATAAAAGCATTATGGCACATGTATTTTTTTCCATTAATTTTTTTAAAATTTCATAAAAAACCAAAAATACAGTAATATTTACATTCATACCTACAATAAAGGTAGAAACAATGTTAAATACAATACAAAAAGTATAATCGCGGCAGTTTTAACACTTTTTTGCGTTTTTTAAAAAAAAAATCATATAAAACATGTCCGGATAATAGAATATCCGGACAGTAGAGGTCCAGATAATCGAGGTTTTTCTGTAATTAACAATAACAAGCACTGAGAATGTAAGGACCAAACTTAATTTTTGGGGGAAAATTCCATTATAATATGTTAATTTTTAGGTGCCAAAATGACAATCTTTAATTAGGTCAGAGTTAAGTAGTAAGTATCATGCAAATGTTGATAACATAGCCCAATTAATAGGTTTCAGCACTATTATTATCTAAATTAAATTTGTAAAAAAAATAACTTGTACGATTTTAAAATTTTAAATACAGTAGAACCTCAATTATCCGGATCTTTGATTATCTGGACATGATTTATAGAGAAATTTGTTTAATAACTAAGAAAAATAATGCGCTAAAATCGTGATGATGATGCATTTTGTTTTGTATTTAATATTGTTTCTACCTTTGTTGTAAGCATAGATGAAAATATTATCTGTTTTTTACTTTTTATTGAAATTTAAATAAATTCATGCAAAAAATTAGTGCTTTTTCAATGCATTTTGATTATCAGGATATTTGTGTATCTGGACCACCCCTGACATTCATTGATCCAGATAATCAAGGTTCTATTGTAAACCAAATAGAACTATTAAATTAATCAAAAAAAGTAAATCCATACCGCATTTTAATTGGTATTTAAAAGGTCAAATATATATCAAGTAATTAGTGAAAACAAAAAAATCAAAAGAAAAAATCTGCAATAAGGTGATTTTAAGTTGTCATTATTGTAATTTCAACTTTATTGACACCATCTTCATTTAAACATGCTTCATGGAAGTTAAGTCTTAGCTCCCATGGACTTTATACTCAGGAGGCTACGGTAAAGTTAAAAATATAAGATATTATTTTTGTAAACAATGGTTTCTCAAGGTCAGCTATATCCTAGCCCCCCTTGTATTTTTTTTTATACTGTAATAATATTTACAGCAAATTACCAGGGGCAGGCATTTGCAGTGGCATAAGGTAAAAGAAGCTATTGCTTTCAATCTTCAGAAGAGTGGTTCATTATTTTCTGTTCTTAACTTTAAAAAAACCCTACTTTGGTTCACATGCAAATAGATATTTATCGGATTAAATTGGTTTGGTTTTTGTTGTCCCATCCTGAACCACCTAACACATCTTCAATTAACAATACCAGTCTCCAAGATTCCAAGTTTGTGATCAACTTTTCACTACTGTATTAAATTTTAAATGTTTCAATTCACCTAATTTCTCAACTGCATAATTCAGTTTTTGATTGAAACTGGCAAAACCAGTTTTATTTTTAAACTAAAGTGACATTTTTTCTTATTTCCAACATTTAATAACATTCACATGTATTAGTTTTTGGGCTAATTTTAATTTTAAAATACAGTAGTCAGATTAACTTAAAAAATGGATTCACAAATGGATAGTCAGATTAACATTAAAAATAGATTCCTTGTGCAGAACAATAACAAGATTTCATGTTGTAAACTAGTCCATTTTTCTGTGTTCAATTCTGATTTTTGGGAGTGTATCTAAGATTCATAGTGAGCTTTAGGTTTATTCATATATAGATAATTAACTGAACTCAATTTCTCAGCAGCTCAGCTTTCTAAACATCTCAAATTATCTCATTTCATTTAGTTTTAATAATTGCTTTTAGAGCATTGCTCAATTGTATCTTTTCATTATTGAGACTCTTGTTGCCACATGAAACAAATTTTTGGAAGAGAAAGAAAAAGAAGGTAAAATTTAGCTCTATAGCATATTTAGATTATAATTATTATTGTATAAATTAACTTTAAAAAGTTTTGTGGTTTTTATACTGCATTTGAGTTATAGTCAAATGGAGAAAAATGGCTGATACAGTGGCATTTTTGTTTTGTTTTGTTTTTTGTTGTTGTTGTCCCATTACTACAGGTTAACTTAGGTTTCTAGAGTGAGCAAGGACCCTCAAAAAGCCAAAATAGTATTTTTGCATGTTTTCTGTTTTCTCACACAACAAAGTGTGAATAGAATTTTTACACAATGACTTCAATAGCAGACTTCAGAATAGAAATCTTGTAACAGAGACGCAATTCAGTCATCTAAAGGCTCTCATCCTTGCTCTAACATCATTTTTGCTGTCCCATCTTGATAAACCTAACTCAGTCCATCAAAGCAATTCAAATCAAATAAGAGTTTGAGTAACTTTTCTCAAATTCAATTTAAATCAAGTTTGCAATCTTAATTTAAAAAAATTAATTCCATATTAGCCCAAATATATTGTGATACATTTTACTTCAAAAGTTTTTTAAAAACATTATATTCTGGGTTTATAGAGGTTTGTTTTTTCTCAAAATATTTTTTAAAACTCTACACTCACGTTATATTCAATGCCACATTATATTCGGGCTAATATGGTAATACAGTAGATAAATAATAAAAATAAAAATAAATAAAAAAAGATAAATAATGTAACAAAAAAATACAATAACAAGTTTTTAATTTTAATTACAGCTTTTTTAAAATCGAGGATTTTACTGGTGAATTCTACACAATTATAATAAATACATATAAGCTAAAATGAGACTGGCAACCAGTGTGGTTGTATTCATTGTTGCAAGTTTCTTCTATTTTCAACATTTTATGGCTCAAGATGATGATGGAGGTTGTGGTTCAGATGACGAATTTGATAGTGGTGGCAACCAAACTGAAGAAGCAAGCTGTGATGAAGGAGATGATGATGGAGGTGGCGATGAAGGTTGTGGCAATGAAGGTGTTGGTGGTTACGAAGCTGGTAGTAATGAAGGTGAGGGTGGTTATGAAAGTGGTGATGGAGTTGCTGAAAGGGCAGGTGGTGAAGGAGATGGTGATGAAAATGTTGGTCAAGAGGGAGGTGGTGGTGATGAAGGCGGGGATGAGGGACTCAGTGCTGGTGGAGGTGAAGGAGGGGATGCTGAAGGAGGTGTAGTTGACAATGAAGATGAAAGTGGAGGAGGGGATGCTGAGGGAGGAGGTGGTGAGGACGGCGAAGGAGGTGGTAATGAAGGAGGTGGTGATGGAAGTGACTATGGAGATGTTGAATAGACAACTGCTTAGAGTTCCTTTTATCAGGAGCAGCATTAATTAAGAAAAAGTTAGTTAAAATGCAGTAGAACCTCGATTATTCGAACCTCTACTGTCTGAATATTCTATTATCCGGACATGTTTTATATGGAAATTTTTTTTTAAAAATGCAAAAAAAGTGAGTTAAAATCGCCGCGATTATATATTACGTATTGTATTTAACATTGTTTCTGCCTATTACAGTATTTTCATTTTTTTATGGATTTTTAAAAAAATTAATGGAAAAAATTACATGTGCCGTAATGCTTTTTTAATGCAACTCTATTATCTGGATATTTGCATATCGGACAACCCCTGACATTCATTAGTCTGGATAATCGAGGTTCTACTGTATTCTAATTTGGAAAAAATAAGCCAAATTTACTAAATTTCCTTAAAATGTTTTTTTTATGAATTAGAGAACTTGTGCTTAAGGTGGGGGCAGTATAAAAATAATAAAAATACCATTACAGACATTATATTTTTGTAAATTATAAAGAAATTATTACAGTATATTGAAACCTTTCACAAACAACTATTGATTCACAATAATAATTATTTAACTTAATGTAATACAGTCTTGATTATCCTGATTTTTGATTATCTGGATGTGTTCTACAGAGAAATTTGAAAAAACGCAAAAAAGGGCTCTAGAATCATGGTGGTCATGCATAATATTTAGTTTTCAACTTTTTTCTATCCTTGTTATGTGTTTAGATGTAAATATTACTGTATTTTCTCTTCATTAAAAATTTTAATAAATTTATGCAAAATAAGTGTGTTCTTATGTTCTTTTAATGCAATTCTATTATCAGAAAAGTTAGACTACTGACATTGACCTGTCCAGATTATTGAAACTCTAGTGTAATTCATTAAAATACATACATAAACTAACATGTATTATAGGCTGTATTGTAAATAAACATAATTATACTGTATGCTGTACACCAGATGCCAGGAATATAACTGTCCAACCTCTGTTTACTATTAGAAGTAACCCAGTAAAGTCATTTCCTGTTGGTTTCTTAATTTTAAAATTTCCATCTTGTCTAATTTTTTAATAATAAGCAGAAGTAGTATAATAGTTTTAGAAACCATTTCGACCTTCTTAAAGTTCTATGCTGCCCCAACCAATTATAACAGGTCCTTAAACAAGGAGTATAGTTTTAAAAAATAAATAACTGTCAATTTTTAATAAAAATAGAATTTTTTATAATATTTACATTCAACCATGTCTCCCCTCTAAATATAAAAAATAACATCTGGCATAATACCTTCCCCACTGAGTCGACATGTGCTAACATGATTAAAAAATTTCCGAGAATCATCTAGCAGGTGGGCTGAAAATTTAGCACTGTTTGAACCTGGCAGCTTTCAAATCATTTGTAGAACATAAATTTAGAATGTAGGGTTATAGCTTATCCTTGAAAATGTGGATATCAAACATCTCTAGTTTCAGCAGGATAGGGCAACATGCCACAGCGCTTGTAAAACAGGTGCTTTACTCCAAGAAAAATTCCCCAAATGAATTATTAGTTTGTGGGGTGACCAGGAGTGGCCTGCTAGGTTTTGTGACCTTACATTTTGTAACTGTTTTGTGGGTTTATGTAAAGTCAGGGTGTATGCCAACAAACCGCAAACAATTCAAGACTTATCATACACTTAGTCATTGCCGACATCCAGTCAGGCACCTGTGAGAGCTGTTGAAAATTTTGTTAAGCATGTTGGCACATGCTGACTCAGTAGAGGAAGTATTATGCCATATGTTATTTTTCATAATTAAAAGGGAGATTTTGATAAATATAAATATGAAAAAAAATTCCATTTTCCATGAAAATTGACTTAGTTATTCATTTTTCAAAACTATACTCCGTGTTTAATGACCTTTTATATCATAGAACTGTCATTTAAAATTAATATTGCATTACTGCAAATTAATTTTGTACCCTGTGGAAATAAGAAATTCAATTCAATAATAATTTGAAAGCCCAAGCAAAGTGGCTGTAGCAAGAGCATTCTGAAAGGCATTCTAGTCTCAATACTTTGTTCCCCCTCTACTGGTTTTAGGCTTCATATTATTATTTTGTTTCAATTGTGATTACTGTATGTGCTTTTGACTTTATTTCATGTATACTTTGTATATGAAACTGTATAATCACTGTATACTAACATCTCCAATACACATACACATACACCTACACTTGCAGCCATGCTAGTAAGCAATCACCATTATGCACTTATATTGTTGTCCTGAGAAAAACACTTAATAAGTTTTACTCTTATGAAAATACAATTTCTGGTACAGTTTTCCAACCATGAATGCTTTCATTCTTACAAGTCTAAATATTTTTTCTCCTATTGTACAAAAATATTTTCCCTTATTGACATGTGGGTTTCAGAAGTAAACCCATTTACACATTAAACTGCAGCTACTATCACATTAACCACAAAGTCACTTATTTATAAGTCATGCCACAATTCACTAAGACTCAATTAAAAATTATTTTTAAAAAATTATAAAAAGCTCAGTAAAGTCATTTCTGCCCATTTTAAAGTCAACTCGGGTGAAAAAACAAAAAAATGATAAAATAAAAGTCAAAAAACATCAATGTGCTTACTTTGCTTGAGATGTGTGTTAATTTTATGAATAAAGGCACTATATAATTCCTATCCATTTTTGAAATATTATTGAAATTTTAAACATTTTAAAGGTAATAATCCCACTATTTGATTTTGCTAACAATTTCACTGTACCAGTACTGAAACATGTTGAAAATGTTTTTTTTTTAATTTTTTTTTCTAATTTAATAATTAATCAAACACATAAATAAATTTTAGAATGTGTTTTTTAATTTTTTCCATTCATTTTGTTTGCAATTGCAAGTTGAGTGATGCGCCGATCCCCTTGAATCAATTTGTCAACATTTTCCTTTTGAAAGTCATTGGCTGCTGTCACAGGACGTCCGAGTCGTTCCTTGTCATGCAACTCACTTGTTCATGCATCAATAACTTTTGTTTTTTTTACTCAACGACGCATCACTCAACAAAATGAATGGATAAAATAAAAAAACATATTCTAAAAATTATTTATGTGTTTGATTAATTATTAGACTTCAAAAAAAATTAAAAAAAAAAAATTTTTTTAGCACAAAAAAAATTTCAACAACCGAGCTACTGCCCATGGGTCAATTCTTTGCTTAATAACTTAACAACCGCTAATTTTTTTTAATATTTTACTTCAACCAAAGTTGTAAAGGAGGGTCTGACATTTACTCCAGGATTTGTTTGAAGATAGTGCTCCAATCCATTCAAAAGATATGGAGGTGTAGGCATTACTTATCAGCCTACCCTTGTACATGCTCTATTTGGGGTCTGGTGTGAGCCACAGTTAAGGATGGAAGGACTCGGTCAAATATATTGTGCAGTAGATATGCAGTAGCAGTATGTCTCCAGAGAAAAAAATTTGGAATCTACTTTCTTCCAAATTCAGACTGAATATAACAGAGTGTAAAGAATGCTGCATGGTCTGCAGCATCAAAAAATACCTTATAATAATATAGATTTCATGCCTAGCAAAAAATTTATTTTTTCAACATCATGCACCTTTAACTCAATTTCAATATTTTCTCAAAGAGCCCCTGAAACCTTTAGTAAAACCTGAAGGTTCCATGAAATACATTTTAAAAATCCTGGCAAAAGAACAAACCTGTACAACAAATCAACAATGTAGCAAAAATTAAAAATAAAACAACAATGGTTACAAGCTTTCTATGTAGTCACCATTTTCAATGGAATTTGCAAAACATCTAGTCAGTATTTTCAAATAATTTTCTCCCCTCTATCTTGCAACATTTCTGCACATCTAACAATAACCTGTGTTTCTCAATGTAGTAATAAAACCTGAAAAAAGAGCCCTAGAATTGTGGTGGTCAAGCTATTTATATTGTTTGTAACACTGTTTTTAACTTTGTTATTACTCTATTTCCCCCCTTTTCTTTGAAATTTAAAAAAGGAATCATGAAAAAAATGACTGTTTGTTCAATGCAACTCCATCATCCTGATATCTGTGTGTCTGAACTACCCCTGAGAACAACCAGTCCCATTATATTACTAATATCTTTCATCTATGGACAGTAAATTATGGTTTTTATAAATCTTTAAAAAAATTGCTAGGTGGATTAGTTGTGATCATATATATGTGATCATATCCCCCAAGGCATGGGATCAGATTACAATCAATCCATCCTATAAAATTATGCCACTTTTGAATACTAAAATGTGAGTTAAGAGAAAAATGCATTTAATTTTATAAAAAAAGTAAAATTAATTTGCCTCACTTAAATTCAGCACTTTTCTCATTCTTATTTCTTGAATTGGTAGGGAAAGTGTCAGGTGCATTTAACAGTTAACCCACATGTGACAATACTGGAGCTGTGGTGTGCAACTGATCTCTTTTATTCCTGTTGCTTCCAAAAAATATAACTTACAATGGTGGCAGCAGAAACCAAAATAATAAAATTACACACTGTATCAATTAAGATTTGAGCCACTTGCTCAAATTCAGTTCAAAGGTCAAATTTGTAAGGAGAAATGCCTTTTAGTGCAATACATTTCACAATTCTATAAGAAAATAAATAGCAATTAACTCAAGCTTCAATGCAACAAATTTCATGACTTCTCAACTTTCTCATCTTCTCAAGTTATCACATTTAATTTAAAGTTAATAATTGCTTTTAATGCATTGCTCAATCTTTTCTATTTGTTATCGAAACTATTGTTGCTATTTGAAACAAATGTTGGGAGAGGAAGACAAGTATACAGTATACTCAAGTACATTTAGTTCATTTCTGTAAAATTTAATTTTTAAAAGTACAGTATTTCTATTGAGTTATAATCATTGTTAATTGCATTTGAAAAATATACAAGTATCTTTAAATTATCATGGGAACTTTAACCAAAGTGATTGTACTCATCATGATGAGTTTCTTTAATTTTAAAAATTTGTCAGCACAAGATGATGGAGATTGTGGTGGTGGTGGCTATGGTGGATATGGTGGATATGGTGGTGATGGTTACTATAATGACTACTATTATGGACGTAACAACATGGGACGTAGTGGTGATGATGGTTATGGTTTTGGGCGTGCTGGCAATGAAAATGATTTTTATGATGCTGGTAGCTTTAGAAGTGATGTCAGCAGAAGTGGTGGCAACAGAGAAGATGGATATAGAGATAGTGGTGATAGAGATATCAGTGATAGAGATGGTGGGAACAGAAATAATGGCAATAGAAATCGTGGTGATCGAGTTGGTGGCAATAGAGACATTAGCAACATAGATGTTGGCCACATTAATGTTGACAACATGGGTGTTGGCCACATAGGTGTTGACAACATAGGTGTTGGCCACATAGGTGTTGACAACATAGATGTTGGCCACATAGATGTTGGAAATATAGATATTGGAAACATAGATGGAAACAACAGAGATTATTACAGCAAAACTGATGGCAGCAAAGATAGTAGTAGCAAAGATGGTAGCAGTAGCAAAAGTAGTGGCAGCAAAGATGGTAGCAGCAAAAGCAAAGAAAGCAGCAAAGTTGGGGGCAGCAAAAACAAAAACAGCAGCAAAGATGGTGACAGCAGAGATGTTGTTAGCAAAGATGGAGGCAGTAAAGTTGGTGACAGTAAAGTTGACAACAGCAAAAACAAAAACAGCAATGATGGTGACAGTAAAGTTGACAACAGCAAAAACAAAGACAGCAATGATGGTGACAGTAAAGTTGACAAAGACAAAAACAAAGACAGCAATGATGGTGACAGTAAAGTTGACAAAAGCAAAAACAAAGACATCAATGATGGTGACAGTAAAGATAGAAGCAGCATAGATGTTGGCAACATAGATGTTGGTCACATAGATGTTGGCCATATAGATGTTAGCCATGTGGATGTTGGCAATGTAGATGTTGGCAATGTAGATGTTGGCAACATTTACAGTGACACCTTAGATAGTGACAATATAGATGAAGACAGCCTAGAGGGTGATGACATAGAGGATGACAACATAAATGGTGGCAGCAGCAAAGATGGTAGCAGTAAAGATGGTAGCAGTAAAGATGGTAGCAGTAAAGATGGTGGCAGTAAAGATGGTAGCAGTAAAGATGGTAGCAGTAAAGATGGTAGCAGTAAAGATGGTAGCAGTAAAGATGGTAGCAGTAAAGATGGTAGCAGTAAAGATGGTAGCAGTAAAGATGGTAGCAGTAAAGATGGTAGCAGTAAAGATGGTAGCAGTAAAGATGGTAGCAGTAAAGA
>JAQGAZ010001161.1:0-35083 GCA_034692225.1 Polydesmus complanatus | reverse complement strand
AGTTTGTTTGAAGCCAGTGCTCCAATCCGTTCAAAAGATATGAAGGTGGAGGCATTACTTATCAGCCTACCCTCGTAAATTTGTGGTAATAGCAATTACAAGATCATTAATAAACTTATCCACTTGTGGTTTAAAACTCTAAAAATCGCTTAAAAAAAAAAAACGTTGAGCGTTTTGGAAAATCTGGTTAGATTAATTGCAAAAAGCTCCATAAATAATTCTCTTTAAAAAAACATCTCAAATTCTTTTTTTTTTTTTATTATTATTATTTTACACCGAACAAATACATCGCTTGGTGTTGTGAATACAATTTCGTTTTTAATTGCTTTTTTTCTCTTTCTATCGGCTTAGTTGTTCGCCTTCAAATTGGCTCCAACTTCCCTCTAACAAATCACACAATGATGTTGTCCCTCGAGGCTTTCAAACGGTACATCTATCTCGAAAAGAAGATTAATCAAAATTTTTTTTCTTCCTATTTACTCGTGTATTTTTTTTTACCTGTCGCTTAGCCGCATTTTTACGCTCGTTACATCACGAGCTTTGTTTGTAGATGTTCATGATACGCTGTTTGTTTACTTGTATCATTTTTAAGCCTGTAGTTATTTTACGAGGAGTTTTTTCGGTCGAGGATAAACTTGAGTAAAAAAAAACATTTTCTTGCGAATTTTTCTGGAATTATTTTTTTATGTGTTTAAGTTTGGTGTCACGTGATAGTTTCACAGCTGTCAGCTTCATATATAAAGCTTAACATTTTTTGAAAATATTATATTGGAACCGTCCGTAGATAATGAAATATAAACACGTAAACAAATAGCGAAATGAATTTGTTATATTATAGAGCCGCCGTTTTGGTATTAGGTATATTTATGTCATAGATGGAGAAAATGTCTTAAATACGGATTTAAACAATCTTAAATTAAGATTAGTGACTAATAAAAAAAATTAAAATGTCATTTTAAAAAAGCTAAAGTTATATTTTAAGGAAACGACTGGTAAACCTCGATTTTGAAGTTTTAATGCGAATGAAGAATTACAAATTTAAAAAAGTGTAGAATATAGAACAAGAAGTAACTCGATTTTTTTATGCTCGGCTGTTTAATATCCTACATTATGACTGTTCATGTACCAGTACTGAGTATTTTAGCTTTGCCTAACCGAGCGTTAAATACCTTTAAGCAATTCGCTATAAACTAAATGCGTCATATCACGAAATAGCGCTGCGGTGTTCACCTTTTAGCAGATGGAAAAGTGTCTCGACGCGGGCATCTCCGTCGTATCTCCACTCAATTATTGTAACTATAGATTCTGGCATGTAGGCCTATTCTCGTATTTTCAATGTTGCGTTTTTGCTCATTTAATTGACTTTTATAAACGTAAAAGGTATATCTTTAGGTACTGGCATAAAAAAATTTTTGGGATCCATAATTTTACTGTAGCCTGTAAAGCGTTCCATGAGTTGGGAAAGGAAATGTGGGCTGGTTGTGAGGAAAAGTTTCTTTGATTTACATTGTTTCCTATACTAAATCGAAGTTCATTTGATTTTTTGAACTTATCTAAAGATGCAAAGCTAGGTTTGGTAATAAAGGCAGAAAATGATCGAGGAATGTAAAGCACAAAAATCGAAGTTTTACTAGCATACCCTCTGGTGAAAAAGCACATTTTTTGCCGGTAGAAGAGAAAGAAAAAAAATGAATACCAAAGTGTAAGTTGACAGCGTTGAAGAATTTTAAGCTTGAAAATTTCTCCGACTACTCTGCATACTTTGCACATCAAATTTTTTTTTTTTTTAACAGTTTAGATTAGACAAAAAGCGTAATAATGTTGGTGATGTTACGAACAAGCGTAATGTGCAAATGAAAGAAGCGTTGAATTTTAACTTTTACATTGAAAAATCTAACGTAAATTTGACTAATGAAGAACGAGTGATTGATAATTATGCACGTGATTATTTGGAGTGTAAATAAAAAAGTACATGGCGAGAGAACAAGCTTTTTGTTAGAAATGATAGTTGAGCGCAAAGTATATTTTTGTTACTATTCGAATTCATAATTCATGATCACCATAAGGTTCAACGTCCTTTTATTTACATCTTGGCATAAAATTTTTACTGTCGTTTAACTATTCCGCCCACACACATTCTCGTTCCGACACTCACGTTTGAAGTGACCAACTTGGATATGCGGCTAATTCAACTTTACGACACATAAACACACACGTTACATGCATCTAAGACTTAACCCAATTAGTTTCATAAAAACTGTAGTTATGTGTTGGACGAATCTCAGATTTAAATACTATTATGTATGAGAATTTGCACAAAAAATTGTCGGCACGAAATTTTTAGACTGTAAATTCATGAAATTTTAATACGGTAATAATTGTGGTTAGGCCTACTTTGTATTTTGAAACTATAAAATTCTCACAGGAAAAATGGCGCTTTAATTAATTTTTTAAAAAAAAAAACGTTTTCAATTGGAAATATCCTACACGTTTTGCTTCGCTTTTTTTTTTTTTTGTTTGCTTATTTGAGGAAATACAAGTCTCATACACCCACATTTCCTATTGTTAAACGGCTTTTACGGCACATTAAATTAATATTATCGCAATAAAATTAAAATTTGGAATTATTATTTTAATCATTTCTCTAGTTAAATTTTATCTGCTGAATTAAGTTTAGTTTTATATTTTTTTAAATCATTATTGATATCTATTTTAAACAAATAAAGTTTAATGACCTCTTTGAAAATCAACTTTATTTGCTTAAAATTTAATGGAAATAAATAATTTTCTTAAATTTTTGCGAATGGAATGAATTTATTTAATTTTTCTTATTATTTTTATTTTTAAGTTTTAATATCAAAGTTTTGGTAGAACTAAGAAATTTTAAGAACAATAAGCCACGTGAAGACCTACATTTTAATGAATTATGTTTCAAAAATACGGAAATTTTTATTATTTTTTTTTTTATCCAAAAACGGTATAAAATGAAAACTAAATTTGACAATAAAATTGTATTCATAAAATGTTTTGATGGAAGTGCAGCTTGAAATTTTAATGATCTCTTCGATTTTCATTCTTCGTCTAACTTAAGAAAAAGATGAATTTTTTATTTCTAATAATAAAATGGTAAAGAAATATTTTTCTGAATACAGTATATTCAATTGTAACCGCATTTATAGCCCGAAACATAAATCATAAGCGCCGTTAAAAAGTAGCAGCAGCTGCTAGCGGGTCAATTATATGAACGGTTTATGTCATTTCGTGGTGTTTGCCGGTTCAACAGCTCACACACCCTGACACACATTTTTTCTCGCCTTCTATTCTATTATTTTCTTTTTTCATTAAAAACTATTAACTTTAAAATAAATATGTAATTGAAAAAGAGAAATTTTAATTTATTTATTAATGTTTTTTGAATTTCGAGAATAGATAACTTTAATACTCGTAACTTATAACAAAATTGTAGCAATTTAATTTTTTTGATAAGGTGGAAGGGGTATTCTAACTATTTTTGGTAACATTCACTTTCCTACACGGTATGGTTTTACGAATTTCTCTTCAACTTCGTTGTAGCTATATTTAACTGTTTACGGTATTAATTATTTTTTTTCGAAACCAGTTTAATTCAGTTTTACACTTATACGGATAAAAATTCAGTGAGATCATGTGTAAGTGAGGTAATGAAATTCTAATAGTTTATGATAAAAAATATTTTTACGATTGGTGATAAAAAAAAAATTCATATTTATTTGATGTTTACACATATTTATTATCGTTTTTGATGACTACAGAATTTTTGTTTATTCGCAAAATTGGGAGTCGCGCTGACAATGAGCATTATTATGGTTGAAGGACAATAAAATATATTTTGGGTGGTTAATTTTGATAACTATGGGTGGGCTAAGGTTAAGGTTGGGTGAGTTTTATACTGTAGTAAAATCTGATAAAGCTTCGGTAAAAATAGGCGGAGTTATGATCAATGTTTAAAGTTATCATCAAAATCCAAAGACGCAAGTACAGTACTAGCACTGCATGAACAGGAAGTTCAGAAACACAGGTTTACATTGCACCTTTTTTTCGACTTGTCTTTAAAAAAATTAATTTTTTCTTGCGCATAATAGGGTATTTGCAATTTTTTTGCAGGTAAACTTAAGGGTTCCCAGAACAAGAGTGACGGTAGGACGAAAGCAATTTTAGAATAAGAATAAGTCATAAGGGCCAATAGACCATTATCCATAGGCTAATTTTGAGCTAGAACCTCACTTTCAGCAGAGCATGTGATAACCACTGCTAAACCAAACCTTCTCATGGTGTTTATATCAATATCATCTGGCATGATGACCTACTCCTTGGCAATAACTTTAACAATATTGAATTGGTGTGGACCGCGTGGTCAAGCCATTTAAGTTTTTGGCATGAGCTTATAAACGCCGTCTTGCGGCGTAATAAAATTGGGGAAACTTTGAGGGGAAAGTAATTATTATAAAGTACGGACTTGGTTTACGACGGTTTATTTTACGACCCATTTGACACCTTTTAGTTCTTTTTTTTAGCGGGCGTTTTTATAGAAGTAATTACAATATTGTTTTAAAATCAATCAAAACAATATAAGAGAAAAAAATGAAGGGAGCTTTATGTAAATAGTATCGGGTATTCATTTTTCATTAAAACTTAAATGTGATAAATTTTATAGTCCTTTATAACCCTATGAATCTATTCAGAATAATTAATCAAATATATTCCGTTGCGTTGCGACGATTCTGTTAACGATTAATTTTTGGAAAAGATGGAGATCATTCTTCAATAATATTGGAAATTAAATATATTTTTATTATTGGGTCAATAAACTTGGTCAAAACAACTTTTAAAGAAATTTCGGTTTATTTACGGCCAGTGGCGAAGTTGACAACCGCGGTTTCCATGGCAAGTCCTATGAATTATAGACAATTCAGAAACCAAACTAGAAAAATGCTTGGAGTTTATTTTTATTATTTATTTTTTTTTTTTATACTAAATTTCTGTTTTTAACGAAATATTGTTTAATGCACGTCGAAATTTTCAAAGCCGAAGTTTGGCATTGAAACTCAGCATCGTCATGATTCAAACATAAAACATCGGTTCAAATTGTAAGGTTATTCGAGGTCACATCTTGAGGTGGTCCAGCATTTTTAACTTATAAATTCGCATATTTATTTTTATAAGTCATCAAATATTTTCTGGTGTTTCACTTGTATGTTATGTTAATCAGCGTATGAATATTATTAAGCTTCCCTCTTTACACACTGGTTTGGGGTTAGAGCGCGAGGCGCGTTTGAAAAATATATGGATTCGCTGTTTTTGTCATCAAAAATTATTATTAATAATAAAATTCTGTTCGTAACCATTCAAATTGTTTTATTTAAATAATTTTTCTATTTAAATGTAACATTTTCCGTTACCGATTTATTTTTTCCTAGCTTTTAAATATTTTTTAAAAACGATTTAAATTTCCGGCCGGCTTTTAACAAATAAATTATTTAAAAAAAAAAAAAAGACGAAACACTTGTTCTCACGTGAGGTCTGCTATTTTTCTTGTAAGAAATGAATTTTTTTCGAACTATAATTATTATTTATACAGTAGGCTTATAGAGGGATATTATAGTGGCCTAAAATGAAATGAATCTTAATTTAAGTAGCAAAACCCATTAAAACGAGTGATACTTATCGAGTTATCATATTTTTTAATTGCAGTTATTAATTTTTTAAGATTATATTTATATTAAACTGCATTTTTAATTGAAACTGAATTTGAAGACGAGCTAAATTGGTTAGCTGCAAGCAGTGTAGTATTTCATTAATCAGTATTATTATTTAGGACATGCAAATGCGATAACTTACTGAACAACACTCGTCTCATTTTCGACATTAGTTTGGTTTCAAAATGTTAACATTTGAGAAACACTGTATAACTGGGCTAATCTCATCTTCAGAATCAAAAAAGCAAAAAAAAAAACATTTTACGATTTCAAATTGTATAATGCTGATTAAAAGTAGGGCGGAATTTACTTACATTTTTATTATTTGCACACTTTTTTATTTGAACGCTCATTTTAAAACCAGCATAATTGATGCTTTCGTTTTTTTTTTATTTCACTTGAGAAATTGTATTAAAATAAATGAGCTGACAGAAAATAAAAGAAAAAAACTATTAAAGTCGTTTTTAACTTTCTTCGCTTTTCAAAATAAAAATGATAGTAAATCTCGGTCTATTAAATAGATGAATGATGACGTCATGCTGAGAAACAAATACACTTCGTATATGTATGGTAATGAGATTACGCATACATTTTATTTTTATTTTTATAAGGAGAATAATATAATGTAGTGAAGATTGTAATACCGAAATACTATGCGACATAGCTTACATAAAGCAGCTCATCGAGCTTTTTTTCTATCTTACCATCACATTGTTTAAATATTTATTTTGGAATGACTTTGAAAAGATATACGGTAATACATTGTACTGTGTACATTTCAAAAGTAAAAGACTTTTCGCCACCGGATGTTTAGAAGTGCACAATTGAATAAAAGAAAGGGGTTAGAGAGAGTCGTAAACTCTTTATAATAATATTTATTTATAATTTATGAATGAGATTTAAGGTATCGTATTATATTGTATAATAGTGTTCTTAAGTGACTTTTCATATGTTCTGTTTTTTTAATGCATTTTTTTTATATCTAATTTTACTTTAATAATTATTATTACGTGTATAAAAAATAGTATACTTACAGTACTTAAATAACTTTTGAAGTGCAAAATAAGTTACCGGTATAAGATTTTGAGAAAATTAATTAACAAAATAATTTTTGATAATTCCTTGAGGAAAAATATTTAATTAAAAATATAAGCTATGAATCATAAGTCCCAAAATTGTGATTTTCATAGACAGTTGCGTAGGCACACATTTATTTATGAAATTACATTGTGGCGACATAATGGCTCATCGTTATAATGAATTTTATATTTTATGACCGTCTCTTATTTTTAGAATATACAGAATAATATATAAACGTTTCTTTTATAATAAATAGATTGCTTGTTCAGTAAGAAAAAAAAATGAACAAAATAAACAACAATGGAAATTTTACACTTTAAAAAGAAAAATCATTTAATCATTTAACTTTATTACAAATACAATTTCTTTAAAGCTGTGAAAACATTAGGCTAGCGTGAGTCAAATGAAAGCTGTTAATTGCAAACTGGTGTCATCAAAAATGTGTACTGTTTTTTTTTTTTAATTTTTACGAAATACATATTTCAAAAGCTGAACTTAAACAATATTTAAAAATAAAAAAAATATATCATTAATAATTATGCGCTTCAACTAGCTAGATCGCATTTCGAGTGATTGAACTCAATAAAAGCGACGTTCTTTAGATAGCTCATTAATAAATTTTGAATTAGATTGTTCGTATCAATCACTTCAAACTCTGCCAAAAAAAAAAAAATAATAATAGTAATAAATAAAGTTCAGGTGAATTTAAATACTGACAAGCTTTGAAAAATTTGTTTTAACAAAAAAAAAAAAAAAATTATGAAGATTAAGATATAAAATGTGAAAATTTTAAAATTTTTATTCGAATAAAAACTAGTTATCGTATTACCTTTTGTTTAAATTTAAATAAAGGATTCATGCTAAAGTGAAAGTAAAATGAAAAAAAGGGTGAAAAGCAGTGAATAGTACTACAGTATTTTAATTTTTTTTATATGACTCTAGAAAGTGGAAGCAATTTAAAATTTATCCAACGAAGATTTTTTATTTGCATTTTCCATGCTGCGAAGTATGAGATTGCAAAAGTCTGCTTTTAGGTTAAATAATTTATAGCTAGGTGGATAAAATAGTTTTAATTTTTTTTTCCCCTTCGTTTTTTAACTAAAAACTCGGTGCGATCAGTTTTACGTTCTTGGAAAAATGCTATATTGTTATTATGAGATAAACAGAAAACGAAACATGTAAATAAACAAAAAAACGTGTGAGAGGTAAAAGCTGTTGTTTTTGCCTTCAACTTGAAAGATGCAAAATATGGTTACAGCGATCACTCAACCACATGGCTTCCTTGAATGATAAGCAGTCGACCGACCTCTTTAAGAGACATATCAGCACTTAACTTCGAAGCACTAATCGTCATCTCCTTATCTATATCACATTATATTGCGTTCCATGTGTGGAATAGCTAAGATCATATTTATTAACAGTGAAAACCATCTTTTTTTGCATAAATAAACCATTAAAGAATATTTGATGGGAATTAAATTCCTTTTTACGCTTCTGCGAAAATAAAATTTAATAAATTAAGGAAATGGTACCAAAGAAATAATTGATTTTTTCTTAACTGTAAAAGCAAAAATAATAATAATAATAAAAAAAAGGTTTTACTGATTTATAGTTGTTTAAAAATATTTGGAGAAAAAAAAAATGCATTAGTAAATGGACAATTAGTTGAAATTTATCGTTTACAAATCGGTCAGAGTAAAACACGTTTGAACGTACCTACGTAAATTGAAACAAAATTCTCTAAACAATAAAAATAATGAATGAAATACGAGGGGTGTTTCAAAAACTTTTAAGCTTTTTTTTTTCGTTTATTTTAATAAATATCTAGCAAACCTCAATGAACTTTTATCTATGGAAAATCTTCAAACGTGCTCCGAATTTTTCTTCCCCCACCTATTGTTAAATAATTCGCAAAATTAGCGCATTTTTTCGTCTGTCCCGTAAATGATTTGCCTCCATCCAACAGGAGTCGTTGAAAAAATACCGTACACCAATATTTCATCAATACCGGTGCTTTTAAAATGAGGAGTAACCAACTTCATGCGGTACCTGTACCTAAATCGTATTCGCTGGTACCGGTATTCGTAATTGCTGTTGCGGTTAAAAAGGTGAAGCGGATAAAAAAAAAATGATAAATTGCTAAACACGCATCTCTTAGATAAGACAAGATACAATAATTGTAAATCTATTTAAGTAATGGCCAGGCACAGCAAATGACAATAATTTTATTCGTTTTAAAAATCACGTTGAGCAATTATTTTGCAAAGGTGTTTTTGCGTTGATGACAATAAGTGCAAACGTCGCACTTATCGTAAAAGTTGAAATATTATTATATTTATATATATATATATATTTTTTTTTTCATATAAAAAGAAAGTTTATGAATAAAACAATAATGTTTAAGCGAAACGTCGGCGCCAAATTGAGGCCTCGCGTTAAGGGGGTTAACAGCAGTCACGGATTATCACTAGCTCAGATTTTGTTGATGAATGTTTAAAGGGCGCCAATCTTGTAAATTATTGCATTTTCTGTCTGGAATGATAATTCGTTATTGCTCTTGTCGTTTTTATTTGCGCGGATTTAAATTAATTTAAATGACCTGTGTATAGAAGTTGTCATTGTACATTGTAATTTAAAATGTCGTAGATGCGCACAATTTTAAGGCGAAAGGTTAAGGACGCAAGAAATTAAATACTGCAACAAAATTAATTTTGCAAAAATTTTAATTAAAAAAATTAATTTATAATTAAAAGCTTGTAAATGATGTGTCATTTTTATACTGATTTCTAGTGTTTGTACAAATACTTTTTTTTAAAAAACCAAAGATCTAACTTTTAAATTCAGTTAATATTAAAAAGTAATTACCGGTATATTAGGTGTTCATAGTTTTCGGAATACAGTACTAATACATTTTTTTAATATTTATTTTTATTTGTAAGTAAATTTTATACAAAATGCAGCGATTTTTAAAGTAAAATACACGTAAATAATATTTTTTAGAACTATAATTTTTGTTGCACATTAATTATTTATGGATAGCACAATTGTTTAGTCTTTTTGCTATAACGCTACAACTCTTGGCGATACAGTAGTCTTATTTGAAAGCGCTAAATTTAAAACGAAATGTATAATATTAAATCAAATAGGTGCTTTAGGGAATGAGGAAGATAACCACTGTAATTGCAACGGTGGTTCAATGATATAAAAACTGAACTTAACTTTAATTCATAATTATATTACCGGTATCTTTAATGCCTGATAATTATTATTAATCTTACTAAAATTTTCCGATATTTAGAGAATTGAACCAACAATATAATTTTAACATAACAATATCGTAAAATCGAATGTATGTAAAAATTATTATTATGTATTTTAACTTCAAAATACCGTAATTTATTGGAGGATGCAATTGTTCCTTGTCTTTTGCCCCAATTGTCCCATTTGATTTACTCGTAGATGTACTTATATTTTTATTAGCTTACCAAGAAAAATTTAATTACCGCATATTGTTATTTTTTCTTTTATTTGTTAGTTATTCATGAAGCAAAATTATTTAATACCGGTAATTTATTTTTATTGGAAAAAGTTTCTAGATTTATTTTGATACTGTACTTTGAGGTAGTGTGCCATACAGTGAAGTTTGATAGGTAGGGGTAGTGAGACTCGAATGAAATCGATTTCAATGACTCGTGGAATCGATTTGACTGGAATGCGCGTCCATATTTTAATTTATTTCTCGTGTGGTTTTGTTGACGCAAATTTAAGACGAAATTTGGTAAAAAAAGAAATTGAGAGGTATAATCTGTTTTATCTTATTATTTTGTTAATTATATACATTTTCGTTAATTATTTATTATGTAGCTATTTATGTATTTACTTTTACACAAATATCAACTGTTTAGAGGGACTGGTGTTTTTCAGTTCGGTTCCAAACAATTTTGTTTACGATCCTTCTAAATTCTAATTTTATTTTGAATCACTTCGAACTTAAAGCATAATTGGTAAAACTTAATGCTAATGCATTACTGTGTGTTTCTAATATATTTTTAGAAAAAATTATGGAAAACGATCAACCTCCACTGAATTTGGATCATCCTTACGCGGTGATGGGATTCATGTGCCAAGATTGCCATTTATTATTCAGTACAAAGTATGTTTGCTTACTTAATTTAACACGATTTACTTCACGAAAGTACATTACTCATTATTTAATAGGACTAGTTTAATTTATCACCAGAAACAGTGTTCGAAATCGACGACCGAAAAAGAAACCGAAGATGCTTTACAAGCGATAGATGCGAGCAAGTCTGATGGCGATGATAACTCAATTAAATGCAGCGTATGTGGGGGCGTATTAAAAAATAAGAAAACCTTAAGAAGTCATATGCTTTCCAAGCATAACGTTGACATGGGTCAAACATCAACAAAACAGTCTAGATTTAAGTGCGTAAATTGTACCGCCACGTTATGGAGGGCTGACGATTTGAAGAAACATTACGCTGAAGCTCATAGCATCAATTTAGAAGTTGAAACTTTTAGTTTTAAAAGTGACGAAGGTTTATTCATTATTTGTTTTTTTTTTGTTTCTAGAAATTACTTTTAATCGGTTATTTTTTTCTTCTTTTTAAATCAAAGAGTTTCTATTTTGGAAAAATGAAATGGAGGCCGAGTCGTCTTCGACATTCGTGAAATATTCAGGAGACAAACGAGATAAAGATAAAAAAGTGGTTAAGCAAGTTTTTAATTGTCATCGAAGTGGAAAGTACGTTTCGCACGGAGTTGGTCAGCGGCGAATACGAAGGAACGGTTCGATTAAAATCAACGCTCATTGTCCGGCAAGAATTGCAGTGACCAAATGGGTTGATGGCCGCATAGAAGTGAGTTACACTAAAACTCATCTTGGACATGATAATGAGGCGAATGAAAGTACGTTAGAAGAGCATCGCGTTTTAAAGCAAACAAAAGCGGATTTGTATAAAGAAGTGCACAGTATGATATATCAATGTAATTCAATGGAGGAATTAGACGAAATTAAAAAAGTTGTAGATCCCGTAAAAGCAACTATAACTGGCATGAGAAGAAGGCGAAGGAGAGCAGAATTGAGAAACAAATATGGCTCTTATCCTAGGAATAAAAGAAAAAGTAGAAGGAAGGAAATAGTCACCTTATAAAAATTTATTTATTATTATCTACATTATATTTTTCAATCATTCAGATATTAAAATTATGGCTTCAAACTATTAAGAACTGAATGATTTTTGTTTGTTTACTTCATCAAAGATTTTACTGAATGAATTAGTTTTCATTTCAGTTACTGTTCTTAAATGATTTGACTTTCTCTCAATAATTATAGTCGATACCATCAAGGTACAACGAGCTCAGCAAAAATATTGTGTGTGAACTAAAATTTTGCTTTTCCAGTTTTTTTTTCAAATCGGAGAACGTACTGTACATGCTGCTTAAATTTGATTTTACACTAGGAGAAACACAATTTGGTTTGGTCTTTTGCTGTTCCATCCAGAACAACCTACGGTAACGGCGAAGTATAGGCTATAAAGACCCTCGATTTTGAAATTACTGTTACATTATACTGCTATTTGTTCTTTTTGTAAATTTATTTTTGGAAAAAACAGTTATAAACTTTAATAATTACATGATATTTTAATATTATACAGTACATAGTTGTGAGAAAATTAATTTATTACATTGCAAATATTACTTTTCTTCAATTTAGGCATGCTACCGTATTGTGAACGCAACTGAGCCCTTCTTTTTTTCCTCCTAATAGCAGCTAACGTTGGTCCTGCATTTTCAAACATTTTCTTTAACGTATTTATTTCCTCTTCACTTTCGCAACGAATTGTCATGCGAGTAATTTCTTTCAAAAAATTGGTTTTAGCATCTTCTAATACTCGATGCTCTTCGACTGATAAATTATTAGCATCGTAGGTGTGTCCCAGATGAGTTTTGGTGAACGAGACTCGAACACTTCCATCTTCACATCGACTCGCTTGAATGCGAGCAGGACAATGCCCGTTTATCCTAATTGATCCATTCCTTTTCAGTCTTCTCAAACCGTTTCCCCGAGAAATATGATGACCGCTACGACGACATCTAAACATTAAATATAAAACTTCTCCACTTTTACTTCGTCTGTCTCCTGAATAGCGCACAAAACTGGACGCCGTTTCTACTTCCATTTCCTTTTTCCATGTTAAAAAATCTAAAAAAAACATAGGTTTTATAATTCAAATTTGTATTTGTTCCACTATATAAATTCACCATCAAATGACGGAAATTGTAGATGATCCACTTCTAGGTTGAGCGAATGCACTTCAGCGTAATGTTTTCTTAATTCTTTGGCCATTTTAAAAGTTTCGTTACATTCCAAACAGTTCATACGAGAATTTCTTTCGTGGAATGTTATTAAATCTACACTGTGTTGGTTCTGCATATGTATTTTTAATGTACTTTTGGTGGTATAATACAGATTGCATTCGGTGCACTGATAAGGTGTAGCTTGAACACGATTTCGGAGATGTTTTTCTTCTCCGTGAAGAATTCTCCGGTGCCGTAGCAAATTTGAGCTAAAAATTTTGAACTGTTATTAATTTATTATATGACACTTCAATGAAATACAAACTTTCTGGTAAATTCTTTTTGGCATACATGGCATATCAATTTAGATTTTTTCTTGGCTTTCTTCTTGACTTTTCTTTTACCAGTAGCTGGTTTAGATATGATTTCTGTTTCTAACGTAGTCTCTTCAAAAGGGAAAGTGATAGTGCCATTTGTTCCATCGATGGCTGAAAGTGGTAACGTTAAAGAAGTTGAATCGACAGGTAGGGTAAATTCTCCGGTTTCTTCATCGATTGGCAATGTTAACGAGTCAGAAGCTGGTAAAATGTGGACCAAGATTGTCGTCATGGTAGGGTCCAACGTTTCTGTCCCCATAGTTAATTAAATAAACTACAAATAAAATGACTATTAACTAAAATCTAATCAGAACACTCACAAATAGTTATTATACCTGAAAAATACCGAATCTAGAAGCTTATTTACTTTTTTTTATGATTCTACATTTCATACCGCGTCGATTGATGGATCAGAAGGAAATCCGAAAATCGCTCTGTCCACCGCCAAGGGCAATTCGAAATTGAACTAACTGTTAAAAAAATTATTGCTTAAAATTTTTAAAGTTATACTTTTTCTTTTTAATAACTAATTTTTGATAAACCTTGACAAGAATTGATTGTTTTCTTCAGTAAGTTCTTCTGGTGACCTGCTGACGCCACTATAGCATAGCAAGATCTTTGACTATAGTTTATTTCGGTCTGCCCTTATTCTTAAGCCCTTACGCGTTGTCAGTAACACCAAATTTAATTATTATTTTACAAAATATTTATTTACTGATTTTTACAATTTAGAATGTTAAAATTAAAATATTTTATAAAATTTTTAAGTTACAGTATAATATCTCAGTTGTTGTTTCAGAAATAGATTTAAAAGGATAGGGTTCGGATTTCTTTGGCAACACTTATTTGTGATTGGAATGCATAGTGATCGTTGTTCATTATTTTGATCTCTTTCTAACAATTTGCATTTGAAATAAGGTAAAATAAGATAAATTCGTAAATAATAATACTATTATGAAGCGGTGCAGAGATAGCGACTCGATAAGGGGTAGGTTACAGTTGTTTTTGATATAATAGAATTTGAATAAACGTTTCCCAATGTGTGAATAGAGAGACGATCCTCTGGAAGCCGACATTCTTCAATGAAGGAGGTAAGCAAGCTATACCGTACAGACTAGCAAATTTGGTTAAAATAATTATTATTATGGCGATGTTTCATTCGCGATAAGTTGATGAATATTACACGTGTGAATATGAATGGGTGGGGGGATAAAAATGTAATAGCTGATAAAAAAAAGTTGAGAAAATTATGTGGAAACCAAAATAATAACAATCGTTTGTAAATACTGATGTATGTGAAATGAAGCCTGTGCGTGCTTGGTCGATCATCAGACAAAAATGAAGGTTGCTTTGGGTTGGTTGGTTGATTGTTGGAAGAAAAAGCAGAGAATAACATAGGCTCCTTAGAAAGGTGTGTAAACACAGGTATGTTTGTCATTATTTATTTATATTTTCAGAGGTAATAAATTTTGTTTAAAAATAATTTTACAAAGTGGGGAAATATCTAGAATGAGATTGATGGTTTCCACAGCTTGTTAGCAAAATATTTTTCGATTTTGTGTACTAACTGATCTGTTTACGTTATTTCCTGAGTGAAGACCATTATTCCAACAGGAGACGACTTCATCGAATTGCAGAAACTCCGGCGACAATAGGGCTGGCAATCATCGTGGTGAGCAAAAAGATGATCATAAAAGCAAACGAGAAAGGAGTAGGAGCAGAGATCGTTCTAACAGCAGCCGCTTGCACGGAATTAGGTAATAGCCTACTGTATTTTGAAATCCTTTTTTTTAAATGCCATATTCTAATTTATTTTTAGTCGAAACAGTGCAAAGGGAAATAGCCCAAGTAAGGGAGATCGAAGTAAATTTAGAAAAGACCCTGGTATTACTTTATTTTAGAAATAATATTGATCGTGTTAATGAACTTTAAATAATTTTTTCAGTTGTTCACGAAAGGAATAGACGACGTTCACGAAGTCCTTCTGTTGAAAGAAACAGATTTAATCGACGGCATTCTAGGAGTAAAAGTCGTGAACGTCGGTCGAGCAAAGACATAATAAGCAACAGTAGAAAAGTACCAGAAAGAAGACGATCTAGATCTAGAGGATCAAGTAGAGAGCGGTCAAAAAAGTAAATGCTCATCCTACCACGATCTGTATAGTTTAATTTAGACTATTAACACGTATAAATATTATAGAAGAAACAGAAGTAGTGAAAGAGGAAGTCGATCACGAAGTCGTAGCCCAAGTCCTAGGCGTTCAAATCGTGGATCGAGTAATATTGTTGTTACTGGTCCTGATTCGAAAGAGTTAAGCGTACACATACCAGAACCAGTAAAAGGTAAACAAATTCAAAATTTGATTGTCTGATTTCATATGTACTGTAACTAAAAAATATTTCTTAAAAGGTTTGGCAAAGGAAAGTCCGAGCAATCTTCCTTTGAATGACTTGAGCAAATTATCAACTGGTCGGCTGACAACACCCCAAATGGCGCTGCAACAAGCTATGGCTGCGATGAATGCTAAAGCCCAGCAAATGACAGGTATCACTTTACCAAAATATTATAACCCCGCAGCTGTCAATCCTTTAAAATATGCGGAGCAAATGCAAAAGAGAAAATTACTCTGGTCGAAAAAGGAAAAAATTGAGGTTAGTAGCCCAGTGCATGTACTTAGATTTTCTAAATTATGTTAAAACTCGATGTTTGATTAAAATTTAGGTAATTTCATCTAATAATAACTGGGAAGAAACAGCTTTTGCCCAAGATCAGGATGGCAGAGTTGCTGCCAAATTTAAACGTTTAATGGGTATAAAGGAAGAAGGTAGTTCTACATCATCGCAGCCAGCACCTGTGTCTCATCTGAAGAAACAAGAAGAATTATTTAAATCTTTAGATCAACAGTACGAACAGGCTCGCGTTTCAACACATACCCAAAGAGGAGTCGGATTAGGTTACTCAGCAGCGGTGTCTACTTTTACTGGGGCGACTCCTTTTAATTTACTTCCTCCCAAATAACCGCTGCTGTGAATTTTTAATCATTGTTATCTAACTGGTCATCGTTTTTATCGTTCCCTTCATCCATTTCCCCTTGCACTCAAAATAAATTATATTCACTTATAGATAAATATAACGTTTATCTAGTTAAAATAGTAAATTCGTTTCATTACAATTGTGAATTGTGCTTTGTTTTATTAATTGAAGAAATAAAACGATCATTAACCTGTAAATTGAATAGTCTATAGATTTTTTGATCAGTTTATAAATGTGATACGGTGTATAATAATGTGTTTTAAAGTGTAAAATCGGGATCAACGACTAATTTTTTCGGAAGAGAATGTTTAATACCCTAGAATGGATTGGTATAATTATAGAGAGTATGAAACGATGTTTTTAGTTTCTGAATTTTTTACTTTATTTTGAGTGCGTCCCGCGGGACAACTCCCGGATGTTGCCGGAAGTGTTGTCAAGGCCGTTGTGCAGTGCGCATGCGCATAGATTTTATCCGGTCTTCTGATTCTCGGCTTTGCTGAAATTTTAGAGAAGGTCAGGTCTTAAAATCAAAATTTGTTAGCATTGATCTTTATAAAAATTACTTAAAATGACATATTGGCGCCAAGCAGGATTAAAGTAAGTTACGAGAATTTTATACTAATTTCATACGTGTAGATCAGTCAAATTCTTTTCATTAAAGTACCTACGGTAGTACAATAGGTTAAGCACTTGCATGGCTACCATAGTACGGGACTATAATAGTGGCTAAAATAATTTGTAATGTTAGTTAATTATTTTTCTTGTACCAATAGCTATATGCACTATTCAGCGATAGCAGCGCGAATAGTTCGTCAGGTTTTAAAACCCGAACAGTTAGCCGAAGCTGCGAAAAGGAATGAGACTCCAATTAGAGTAACGAAATGGAAGGATGGAAAGCCGGCAGCAAGTAAGACCTTTTTTTTTTTTTTTTTAAAAAATTCTATGTCCAATTTTATCAGAAGATAATGCTTGATTTTTATTTTTAGAGGTTGATGTCTAAGATGTTAACTATTCAGCAATCACATCTATATTAGGCACCATGTATAGTCGATTATTAATTTTAATTCTTTCTGTTATTGATAATATTGTTCTAATGAAAACGTGGATTTCAATACAGAAAGTTTTCAAGTTAGATGAAAATAAATGTTAAAAATTAATTACAAAGAGTATCGAATATGCAAATTGCTTATACTTTATTGATGCTTTTATTGATAAAAATTTATTAGTTTATTTATTATCAGTATTATCAATGCCGTAGTCTCAATTTTGAAACCTAAAAACCACTATACTGCATCAAGAGCGCCACTAGCGCCGTAGACAATTAATTAAAATATTTTCATCTTAGAATTTAGTATCGGGTTAATAGTCACAGTAGCTGCACACTCTATTATACTGTACGTCAAGTAGCTACCGTAGTGCTGCGAATCGATCAAGTAAAAATTCAACAAAGGGGATTCAACATTAGTATCAGCATTAAAGAATGAAGATTAAAGATTTATGGTGAGTTCAATCTGATATTTTACTCAATACAGTAAGGTAATTGGCGATTACACAATTTTTGAATAAGTTTAGCTATTTCTTTATAAAGATTTATTATTGAAACAGATTGTTGGAAGTATTAAAATTAATAATTTAACAAGAGTTAGTGCGATTTAGGCCAATTCAAGGCAGCTCAATTCAATGCCATACTTTTACTTTTGTCGTTTAAATAATGTTTGTAAGATATAGTGGAATAACTGTCGCGGTATCGGAGCAGCCATTTCTTCAATATCTTTTATGATGCAATTGAATTCGTCCATTATATATTTTTCGTACAATTCACTTAGTCGCAACCATTCATATTTATCATAAACTAATTTGCTGAATTTGGGATCATCTATTCCGTACCAGTTCTAAACAAATTTATATAAGTTTAAAGTATTTATTGTATTTTATATTAGTTTTGATTTTTTTTCTTACTTTTAATATTTGCGAATCTTTTTTGTCCAGCTTTTTTAAAGCTTCCACAATTAACCACGTACATTTTCCTTCCTCAATATCTCTTCCTATTTTTCCAGTCTCGTTTGGATTCCCAAAACAATCTAGATAATCGTCCTAAAATTAATTTGTTCATTAATTATTACGCCAATAGAAATTACAAAACATGTAGCCTACCTGTATTTGAAAAAGCCGTCCAATTTTTAACAAAATCTTTTTTGCGTTTTCATGAACTAACTGGTCTCGAATTCCAACCTAGATTCAGTAATTATACATGTATAATGAGAGGTAGGGGGGAGGGGGAGAGAGAATATTTCTTGAAACATTAACGTTTACTTTTAAATAGTTGTTCTTACCATGTACATGGCCAAAGCGGTTGGGGCATAATAAGAATATATTGAAGTTTTGTATTCGACGATCGTGTTATATATTTCTTCAGTCGGTGTAAATAAATTTTCGGCTTGTTTAGAATGATGCAAATCTAGGTATTGTCCCCAAACAGTACAGATTATGGTCTGTTAGAAAATTATAATTAAGAAAAGCCAAAAATCAAATTGAGAGATAATTTATTACATTATGAAAAAGTTCGACAACGTCCACATAGTATGCCTCTTTAGCAAATGAAAGTTTTAACAGTTGATATATTCCATTTTCTACTAGAGTAACATCGTTTACAGCTTTTGATAGTCCCACAGTTTCCTAGAATTAAAAAAGGGTAAACATTTATTGAGCAAAGTTAAATAGAAATTTGGAAATTTACCCGTCGATACCAACAGAGCTGGCCTCTTCGGGTCTTCGAATTATCCATTATATCATCGGCTATTAGCATACTTGCCTGACACTATATTTTTAAAATTTATTATTTGAAATTATTGATGATGGGTGGTTGTTTTAGGATAAGTTTACCATTTCCAAACACCAACCCATGAGTGATGCTTGAAGCAATTGACCCTCGGTCGCGTTTTCCATTAGCATTTTATAAGCGGCCACGGTTAATAGTCCGCGTTGCTTTTTTCCATGAGGAACGTTATATTCCAAAGCCTTTTTTAAGTAATAAAAATGCAATCGTTGATTTTCTGGTGAGCTTGTATTGAACTTACGTTTTTGTAATGCACCATTACATTTTGAAGGCGGAAATCAGAGTTATTTGTTAAATCGGAAACAACGCGTGGAAAAAGATTGTTAAATCGGTCCCTGTCGGTTTTTGTTAACCCTACATTTGCCCTTAATTTTAATGATGGAGCAACGGCTCTGTTAATAAATACCGTAATGAATAAAAGCAAAATATTAAACTACTTACTCCGTTGCAAACGTCGAAGCGTAAGAACGATAGAATTTGTTGCTCCATTTGCAAATCTTGAGAAGCGAAATTTGAAACATTTCTTATCGTTCGCACGATTTTTAAAAACTAGGAATATTTGGACAATAATTTGTGCCTTATTGCTAGACCAATTTTTGGGCGCTGCAGGTACGGGAAATAGTTTTGTTAAGGCTATTTTAATTACCGGGTATGTAAATGGGGAAAACGAAATTTAATATTACCATTCAAAATAATTTAATTGTCGCTGATGTACTTTCGTTTAAATATCAAGGGTTTCCCCTAATTTTATCGTCATAGAACTTGCAAAATAAAAATTTATTAACATTCATAAATTTAATTGAGGTCAAAATCTTACTTTTCTTTTATAATAGTAAATGCTAACTCAAAAGGATGGCTACAAAAGAGTGATACATGTAATTATATTATTATTATAAAATGATCTCTAACCTCTTTGATATAACATTTTAATTATTAAAATTAAGAAATCAATTGATTTGGATTGCGGTAGCAGCAAAAAAAAATTCAATTTTGTAAAACATATCGATTCGACTCATGACCCTTTCAAAAATAACTAATTCAATTTATTTAAAATAAAAGTACTTTTTATTTTAATTTGAATCCAAATATATTTAGTATAACGATTATAGACAATGAAGACGATCGGAAAAAAGTATCTTCTCATTCTATACATTAATCGATATTTTATTTCTGACGTTTGTACAAAGCGTGCAAACAAAATTGAAATATATGTATCGGAATAGAAGATGGTAAACTATTTATAGATGAAGTAATTGATTTGAAAGTTTCTTTTTCATACTCTTTATAAACTTGTTCCAATTTCAATTCACGATATTTATCAACGACTAATTGCGTCATTGCAACATCCGATTTTCCGTACCAAGTCTAAAATGAAAGGCACAAAATATGTTAATTATTGTAATAAGGACGTTTAATAAGAATGCCTGGCTTTTTACCAATAGTAACTTGGATTCTTCTGCGCTAAGCCGTTTGATAGCATTCACTATTAACCAAGTGCACTTCCCTTCTTCAATATCGGTTCCTATTTTACCCGTTTTTTCAGGATCCCCGAAACAATCCAAATAGTCGTCCTAAAAAACAAAACACTATCTTAATATTTGTATATTCCGTACATTTAGGTTGAGCTATTAAGTTACTTGTGTTTGAAATAGATTTCCAATTTTAATAAACATTTTCTTAGCTTCTGAATAAACCATTTCGTCTTTAATTCTTGCCTAGAAAAAATATCGTCACATTAATTTTAGTATTTTTGAATTAATTAAAAAATAATTGTTAATAGTAATTAATTACCATGTTCATAGCTAATGCCACTGGTAAATAAAATGAGTATAAGGAAGTTTTATTTTGACAAACGATGTCGTAGTTTTCTTGGGTATAACGATTACCGATGTTAGGGATCTTTGCAAAATAAACATCCATCGCTTGGCCGTATATAGTATTCATCGTAATCTAAAGAATGACCATCGATATTTATTCTTTTAAATTAACATACACTGTACATAAGTAAATTAATTAGATATACTTTAATCCCTTTTAAAAATAATTATAAAGCGATTTCTGTAAATTCGATACAATTTGCGAAAATAAAAATGTTTTTAAATAGAATCATGTAAAGTGAAGATTTAGAGAAACTAAAACATTCTGTGGCCTAAATGTTGTCTAACAACATTTAAAATTAACGGAAATCGCTTTAAATTTGTTTTTTAAAAGAAACTTTTACTTCGTGAAATAGTTGCGTAGCGTTAAAGAAATATTCTTCTTTCCCAAAATATTTGTTTAGAAGTTGATGCAATCCATTATTCATCATTAAAATATCATTAACAGCAAAGTGAAGTCCAACATTTTCCTACAAATTATAAATAGTATACCAGTAGTGAGTTAATTACCATTGTGTAACTATTGTTACCATTAATAACGCCCATTGTGTCTGTAACTTACCTTTCGATGCCAACAGGGCTGACCACGGCGTGTGGACGATTGGTCCATAATATCATCAGCCACTAAGAAAAATGCTTGCATCTGTGAAAATAATGGTACGGTATTTTAATTCAATTTCAATTTAAAAACAAGCGATAACTATTTTATAAAAAGATTTGAAATAAAAAATTTTACTTACTAGTTCTACGCACCAGCCTAAAATCGATGCTTTAACGAGCTGTTCTTCGGAATGTTGGTTATTTAACATTTTATAAGCTGCTACTGTTAGCATTCCACGTTGCTTTTTGCCGTGAGGAACATTATACTCTAAGGCCTAGTTTCAATTCCATAAATTTTAAAATTATTACTTTTTTTTTTAAAAAATGAAAATAAAACGGTTTACGTTTTGAAAATGCTGCACTGCTGGTTTAAGAAGAATTTCATTGGGTGTAGTTAGATCGTTAACTAATTGAGGAAATAAATTATTAAATCGGGACTTATCCACTTCAGTCAAAATATCATTAGGTTTTGGCACACTAGAAATAATACGATCAAAATTGAAAAAAAAAAACAAAAACAAAACAAACAAACAAAATAACATAACCTAGCAATAATTCTAAGAAAGTTTGTAAAGTTACAATTTTTATCTTTTTATTAGACTATTAAAATACTTTCAAATTTTTTATTCAAAATGCATACCGGTACATTACAATTATCATAATTATACTTAATATTTTTATGAAACACCATGGGTTTTAACATTTTATGATTAAAGTTTATGAAAAAAAAAAAAATAGCAATAAACGAAAACTTTGCACTGAAAAGCATAAATAAATTGTGGCTCATTTCATTTTTCATGAAAGATTATTAGTAACCTATAGAGTAATACAATGCCAAAAGACTCAATTCACAGCACATTTATCAATATAAATATAAAGGAGTTAATGAAGTTTGAATTCAAAATTTATTGATTCGAAGAATGGTTTTTCTTTGTTTACAGCTTTAAATGTCTCATTTTGTTTTGCATTAATTTTTTTATGGTGCAATGTTATGTCGTAATCATAATTATTAGTCTGTTGCATGGTTAACATCGTTTGCATGGATTCAATGTGAAATACAGTAATTATAACTTTATTTAATTTATTTTTTTATATTTATTTTTAATTTATATTGCAATTTATTGTTTAACAGTAAACAAGAACCAAAAACATACTGTAAATTACAGCTGTGGGAAAAACTAAAAAAAAAAAAAAATTACCAATGGTAAATACGGTACTATTTTGTAAATACAATAATATGGTACTGTATTTACAAAATAGTACCGTATTTAACATTGGTAAAATTTTTTTTTTTAGTTGCTTTGTAATGGAAATTATTCCCATTACAAAGCAAACGAAATAATACGATGGGTCGGGGTATTGCATTTTAACAAACAGGTTATATTAATTTATTTTGGGAATTAGATCACCTTATTATACTAAATAATTATTTGCGAAAATGAAACGCCGTCAAATTTGATCGAAATAGTTTCGCTTGGAAGAGTTGACAATTATTATTAGCGGAACCAATTACCGGTATCTTAATGTAGCCTTAGCCTACGTATCAATCTAACTGAATTTTTTTGCATACCCCGAATTAAAAGCTACTGCAATTTCATCAAACTTTTACGTAATATTTCACATCTGCTAAATTGCATAACATTTTATTCTAAAAACGAAATTTTAGTAGGGCCTACCTGTATTTAATATTCTGCGAATTACGTATTTCCGAATTATAGACTATTATGTTGTAATTTTAATCAACAATGAAAGCAATGACGTCAATGTTTTCTAAATGTATTATGTGCTTATAATTATTATGGTGCAAAATAGTTTTTTTATTGAATTTTGTTTTTGAGGCAGTTTTTTTTTATATTTCCTCCCACATACAGTATGTTTAATTAGACTAGACTTAAGTTTATAATCGGGATGCTGAAGAAAATCGTAAATTATATTTTTCGTGAACATTTATTCAAAATATTAAAAGTAATAATTTCATCACAGATAAAATTATTCAGAAAATGCAAAGAGGTATAGCGTGTTTGCTCTGTTCAGGGGCAATATTTTCATGCGCAATAATATTTACAACATTGAGCAAAATTTAGAATGCGATGTCATGTACGCCTACATTAGGTAGTACTGTATAATATTCCAGACATCATTTTGCGTCATTTCGCTGCTGGAGCAATGCCCAATTATCATCATGTATAATCATAGTTATTGATTTCGATATTTAAGTAGTTCTATAACCTTGCAAGATCTAATTTTCTCGCAACCAAACCAACTTATTTTTAAGAAACTTTAACTTTTTACATGTTTCCTTATTATTATTGGGCCGGTGTAACTATTACCGGTAGTATAAAATCACACGCGTGTATAAAATTTAATTTGCTAATGATTCTAATGAATGTTTTTCTTCATTTTTTTTTATCGGGGGATTATAAAAATTTAAAATTACTCTCCAGTATTTTAAGATTCTTGAATATTAATATTGTAGCAGTTGATATTTATTTTTTTTGTGTTAGTATCGAGAGTGTGTTGTTTAACCGTACAGTTAATATTATATTGACGAATAATTATTATTGATTAATGTTTGAAAATGAGCTAAAATAATTTCTGTAGCTACAGTATAAAAGTTGAAAAATTAAACTCTTACCTTTTGGAGACAGTTGCAGAATATCGCCGAAGTAATTCTCTTGTCAATTTGTTAAAAGGTTTTAAATGAGAAATACACAAATTAATAAACATGGTCGTAATGAAAGTTTCAAATGATGCGGAAAATTACATTCTCACATGAATAAATAAGCCAAAAATTGAGTGACTTTTGACGTCAGGACGTGTCGTGTCAAGGGTCATAAACGTCGGGGCGGAAATCGATGTTAACATACAATACTATCGCCTAATGTTCGATTACGATAAATCATTTTAACCAATATTTAACCATTTAATTTTATTACTGGTTAAATATTTTTTAGGTAAGCAAAATTATTTGACACAGTTTAACACACGCAAGATTTTTTTGTTTTAATAATTGAAAGAAAGTGATTATTATTATGAAAGCTGTTGATTTAGAAAGGTGCAATCGATTATAAAATAAGTATCGATAAAAACTTTTCTGCTGTCTGCTTTTTTTACAGCTTCAGATGATAAAGTTACCCAGGAGCCGAAATCGTGAAGTTTAGGAACCATGTTTGGAATAGGAAACTGATAATATAATGATGTTAATTCATAGGTAGGGATTGGTAAAATAATGTTTATTATTTGAGTAAACTATATTTGGTGCAAATTAAAAATTTATGAATTACGAGTGTCTTTGCAGAAGGAATTTTACCGAAGAAGTTTCCACTTCTAGGAAATGAGTTCAATTCCATTTATGTAGGCAAGTACGGTGTAGGCAAGTCGATTTTGAGGAATAGATAAAATGGAATAAGCATACTGTTAAATCAAAGTCAACGTTGATCGCCATATTAAGCTCTAAACTATTTACCAGTTTCCGCTTCAAGCAGTTAAAATGAAGACGAGTCTATTAAACTCAATCAGCAGCGGTGGGCAAAATCGTCATTCCAATCGAACTACTCGATATTTCAATTATCAAACGTCGGTGCTGGTGATTGTGAGTTTGTTTTTTTCACTCATACTATTGTACGCTATTACTCAGTGGATGTCAACGAGAGCCTCGTTAAGGCTTAACTACCCGCATAAACTCAACTCTCTACTTAGTTCTCAAGTAGTTGTTATTTCTAATACAACGTTTTCGGCGGCTCCTGGAGACTCGTCGTGCCATTTTTATAATTGTTTTGATGTTTATCGATGTGGACGCATTCATCCTTCCAAAATTAGCGTTTATATTTATCCCATTGTGCAATATAAAGATGAAAACGGCGAAGATATATCGCAGCTTAATTCGATGAGCAGTGAATTCCGTGACATTTTAGAAGCCATTGTTAGCAGCTCTTATTACACAGATGATCCGGATAAAGCTTGTTTTTTCGTGCCAACTATTGATGTTTTAAACCAACAACGGATGAAAAATCTCCAACTTGTAGGTCAAGCTTACGCCATGTTACCACAGTAAGTTTTTGTTTTAATAAATAAAAGGAAATTAAGTAAAATTATTTTTTTAATTTAGCTGGAACGACGGGGTCAATCATTTAATTTTTAACATGCTACCAGGTTCTTCGCCAAATTTTAGTTCAATTCTTGAAGTGGCTAGAGGTAAAGCTATTGTGGCGGGTGGTGGATTTTCATCGTGGACTTATAGACGAACATTTGACATTAGTTTACCAGTTTACAATCCCTTAATTAAATCAGAGTTGCTTTCTAAGAATAATGAACAGTAAAATATTGCATTTTTTTTTTTTATTTCATTTTTTCATTTATTAATTATTCATTTTTTTAAAATTTAGTTCGACTAGAAAATGGTTTATTGTTTCATCACAAATGAATGTTAATCCTGCCATATTTAAAGATTTAAAAGCTGTAGCTGAAGAACATCCGGAATTATTAATTCTTGAACGTTGTTCTGGAGACTTGGAAACTAATTTAACAGTTAGATGTCACGGAGATAATACTTATTCATATCCAGAAATTTTGCAAGATTCTACATTTTGCGTTATTGCTCGTGCTGCTCGGCTGGGTCAAACTAGTCTTTTAGATGCGTTAATGGCCGGATGCATTCCTGTCGTCATTGCCAACGCTTATGTTATGCCATTTTCAGAAGTTTTAGATTGGAAAAAGTAAGATTTGAATTTGTATGGAAGTAATTAAGACGTTAATAATTTTGACTTAAATTTTTTAGGGCGGCAATTTTAATTTATGAAGATAATGTTGGCGAAATGATGTCTATTCTTAGAGGTATTTCCGATGAAAAGGTTATTGACATGAGAACGCAAATTAGCTTTTTATGGCACAAAAACTTCCGAAATATGCGTGTAATTACAAAAACTACACTTCATATTTTAAATGAACGAGTATTCTCCTACACGGCTAAAGGCAGTGAAGATTGGAATAGACCGCCTGCATTGGTTTGTTTTTTTTACGATTTAATACTTTCAATAACATATAATATAATCCCTTTTTTATATCAGAAGGGACCAGAATCTCCTTTATTTCTTCCGATGATTGCACCAAAGAGTCAAGGCTTTACTGCGGTCGTTCTTACTTATGATCGACTTGATAGTTTATTTCAAGTTATTCAAAACGTTGTTAAAGCTCCAAGTTTAGCTAAAGTTTTAGTTGTATGGAATAATCAAAATAAAGCTCCACCTCAAGGTATTAAATCATAAAATTGTTATTTTATAACGCTTATTAAAATCAATAAATTAGTTTATGAGTGTAATTTTTATATTTTTTTATTGTTATTGCATATAAGCATCAATGTGGCCGAAAATTAATAAACCTTTGAAAGTGGTTCAAACATCAGAAAATAGATTAAGCAATAGGTAAATTATTTATTTGCTTTAACTTAAAATTTTATTTTGGAAATTAGCATTTTAATTAGATGTTAATAAATTATTTTTACAATAATTTAGATTTTACCCTTATGATGAGATCGAAACCGAAGCTATTTTAGCGATTGACGACGATATTGTAATGTTGACTCCCGATGAACTTGAATTTGGATTTGAGGTCTCGTATTCTAATTTTAAAAAATTATTGATGCGAAAGCTTTTTTTTTTTTGGTCCTAATAGGTGTGGAGAGAATTTCCAGATCGAATCGTGGGTTACCCTTCAAGAGTTCACTTATGGGATAATTCGACAGGAAGTTGGAAATATCAATCGGAATGGACAAACGAAATTTCGATGGTTTTGACTGGAGTAGCTTTTTACCACAAAGTATGTTTCATAAAAAAACTAATATCAGTGTTTCATTGTTCTGTTTATTTATCGCAGTTTTGGAGTTACAAGTATATCACAAGCATGCCAAAAGAAATCCGCTCTTGGGTAGATGAAAATATGAATTGTGAAGATATCGCCATGAACTTTTTAGTAACGAACATGACAGGAAAAGCTCCAATTAAAGTGAGTAGGCTACAATAATTTGAAATCGGGTTTTGAATTGACGTTTAAATCGAATTTTAGGTTGCTCCTCGGAAAAAGTTTAAATGTCCTGAATGCACCAACACTGAAATGTTATCCACTGACATATCACACATGATGGTTCGATCAAAATGTATCAACGCATTTGCTGAGATTTACGGATGCATGCCATTGAAACCGGTAGAATTCCGAGCAGATCCTGTTCTCTATAAAGACAATTTCCCTGATAAACTCAAGCGATTCAAAGGAGTTGGAAGCTTGTGAGAATTATTTCTACTTAACGGTAAGCAAACACAATCCGTTATCTTTAGTCTTTAATAATTATCAAATATTATAGAATTACGCTTAAGAACAAAATTAAGTTTTCGCTTTATAAAAATTTTGGCCTGAATGTTTACGTTATTGTTTAAAGGTTATCGAATTTTAAATAATCGTTGTTAAGCGCCGAGATATAGGTCGGCAGTTGAAATTGAGGTCCAGATTTTTCCTCAATCGCTCCTGCGTATAATCGGGATCGCATTGGCCATTTCTATTGTCAAACAAATTTTTGTGAATAAAAGAATAATATGCTTAGCAAGTAAATACTTACCCTGACTGGATGCAGATATCCTTTTTCGTGTAACCGATGATGACTATCCGTATTTTTGTCAGATCGTTTATTGTTACTCAATGGTTTGGACATCAGAGTTTGCGTTCCGGGAAATTTGTTCGTATAATTTCCAATGTAGAAGTCATTATAGTTATTATTAGATGCTGAATGATGCAAATGTTGAGAATTTATGCTGTCCGTTATAGCTGTCATATCTTCTGGTTTTTCTAGTACTTTCATAAGATGGGCAATGTAGGTGGTTGCCAATACCAAAACGTCAAGTTTAGATAATTTAGTATTAGGTGGTACTGAAGGAAGAGAGTTTTGTAAGTCCAAAAATGCGCAACGGAGACTCTTCACTCGTGAACGTTCCCGGGCGGCATTGCGAGATGCCGGTCGGTGAATTACTTTAGAATCTGTCAAAAAGGCGTTGAAAATTGCATTAGTTTACTTTCATTAACTTAAAACTAACAAGAATTTAAAAATTAATATTTTTTTGTAATTTTTACACTTGTTTATTATTATTTATGAGAATTTTGTTAAAACAAATTAGTATCAATGAAATCTGGCGGTATAGCTAAGAGCTTACTTCGTGGAATATGATTGTATAGTTATTAAATGTAGGTACATGTATTGCATAATGTATGACACGGCATTGTTAACTACATTTTCACTACATTTTTAAGATATACTGTAATTACAGTATAGTAGCGCAATACAGTGTATTGATTCATAATAATAATCAATGTCGTTGGTTTTTTTTTTAAATTTATTATTAGATTTACGGTAAACCTTTTCTTAGTTTTTGAACTAACACTAGTTTGAACGCATAAGAATAATTTTATTTTGTTGAAAAAGTTATTACGGTTTAGGTTTTTTTCAATTAAGAGAAGAGTTAGGTATATTTTCAGTGTGGAGATCAAATTTAGAAGTTTTAAGTTGCTAGAGCGGAAACAATTTCAAAAACTAGTATAACATTGAAATAATTAAAAAAAAAAAAAACTTTATGGTTTGCATATTACTCCGTATTTTTTACTACCTACTTTATAAGGAGAATTTTGTAAAATTTTGAAGTCTGACAAAAAAAAATGAAATTTAAAAGTTAAAAGAAATCAGTATGGCGTTGCAGTTCAGCCCCTTCCCCACCCCACACACATCTTCCTAAATTGTTACATTTTATTTTAAAATGAATAATAGAATCAAAAAGTTTACTGTTTCGTGATTGAGAGGTCTTTTTCTTGTTGAAAGATTTGGGCAGCGGTTGAAAGTCGCTAAATGATGCGGCTTGTTCGTAATCATCTTCCTGTGAAGTGGACTTTATAAGCAGCGTCAATTGCTGAGGATCATCATGTAAGTCTCGGAACGATTGTACCTCATGCATATTGTCACCTACTAAACTGTCACCCAAATCTAAAAAGTCTGCTTCGGTCACATCATCAGCACTCATTAGCGGATCTAAATCCGAAAACTCCATGTCGAACATATTGAAAGACATCGGGTACGCAGAAATAACAAAATCCAAGTGTTCGACTCAAACTTAGTGCTGTTGAATAATTTGTAACGAATGGCCAGGAATTTAGTTACGCCCACTTTGCAGTGGACATTTTCTTGTACATAACACGTGATTTAATCAGATTTTATTTTAGCTATTTCAACGCGAGGGAGTTTCCCTGCAGTTTCACAAACAACTGTTTGAGAGTTCCGAGTTGGTACAGACTCTTAACCCCTCCTCCTCATTTCATTCTAGCTTTCACTCACTCTTGTCGACACTGTACCTCAGTTTTGCTTACTTCTGCCCCATCTTATGTTTCATAGAATGAGCATGTGCCAAAATTACAGAAAAACATTTCATATATCAATTTTCAAGTTAACAATCAATCAAAATTAATAAATCTACTGGAACATTTTTATGAACCAAACAAATCGATTGGGGAATTTTGATACAATGATATTTTTTGATATTGCATTAACTTTGATAACGTTTTCAAACAAATTTAATTATAAGTTGTTTGATAATATAAAGTAAGGTAGAAAATTAATGGAGTGTAAAGTAATAATTTTGTAAATGAAGAAAATGCCATAATTTATTACAGTTAGCCAGATGCAGCGGTCAGATGTTTCAATTTGTTAAATTAAATATTACCGGTATCTTAAAATTTTAAGCTTATTTACCTGAAAACAAATTTTGGTAGTTCTGTTGTGAGAGTTATTATTCACTGTAATGTCCCGTTAATCATATCGTACCATTGTGACATCGATGATCGAATTAAAGTCGATTTATCTAAATTTCGGTTTTACATGGAAAAGTTTAAAAAAAATTATTAAATTTTAGGTGAATCGAACATTTCAAATATAGCAAGCCTCCCTAATGAATCATTATTTCACTATTGAATTGATTAAAAAGAAATCTCAGTTTATAGTCAAACTAGTTTTTTTTAGAAAAAACATTTCATTTAAAATACGGTAGTGATTTAACGAATTTGTTTTCCCAAAAAGTATTCTACAAATATCGGATTTATAAAGGGTATACTGTATTAGAAGAAAAAATGAATAATTTTATACGGTACTGTAATTGGATTAACAACGAAGAAAAATAGTGAATGCTACAGGCATGCGATTTATTAAAAGGTTTAAAAACATCAATTAAAAGTTTTCAAGTTTATTTTTATGAAATAATAATGAGCACATTTATATATTTTTTTGGGCAGTACAATGTGGTGTCATCTTCAAATTTGAATCTAGAAATCGAGCGGTTATCTTGAAACCTTACAGCGGCGAGGATGATCGACAGGTGTTCCGTTGTACCCTTGCGATTGAATATGCAGCTGGTCAAACTGATTTATGATTTTTTTTATCAAGCGTCTAGCAAACGCATCTAACAATTAAATTCTTAGGAATATTTTTTTTTGGGGAAAAATTAACTGTATTTATGGGATTTATTTATGTTCCTGGGATTTACTGTTTGGTTGAAATGAATAATTGTGGAAACGATAAGCGGTCAACTTTTAACCTTCTTATTTGCGCGTTTAATTTTTTTTTCTTTCATTTTTGAAAATGAGCGATTCGATTGATTTATGATCATTTTATCAGATTCAGAATGGCCTGAACAGATAACCCCCTCGTTGCCTAACTTTAAAACTAGGAGTAAATTTATTAAAAGTATACTGTAACATCTGCAAATTTTATTACATATTTTAATTTGCTCACACTTATTATTTCTAAAAATTATGCTTTTTTTGAGCTAAAAGTTTATTTAAAAGGAAAAAAAAAGGAGTTGCACGTATTCATTTACGTTTAGACTGGTTGTGAGGTCGAGTAAAAACCATTAAATATGAATGGCAGGACTATTAATCAAGTCGATCTTTCCCTAAAGGGAAATGGTTTTAGTTTCTTTAAATGGTTTTCTCATATGACCATATAATCCCGGTGTCTATACGAGAAGAGGAAGCTAAGCCATTGATTTCGCATCGTTTTCAATTACGGTCTTAACTTAAAACGTTATTTGAGCTTTAATAGTCAGTAATGTAAAAAAATTCTTCATTATGTTTATTCGTTTATCGGGGACTTTTAGTTTTCAAATTACCAGAATTATATAGATTTAATTTTTTGTCTAATGATTAAAATATTTTTGTTTGAAAATAATACAGATTTAAAATCATTAAAATCTGTTGTTTTCCTTAATTTTGAGTTTAGAACTTGACATTTTTAACAGTTTAATCAAGGAATTTAATTATTTTAGTTATAGAGTCAGTTGAAAGTTATGAGTACGGTAACTTAAACAAATAATTGCACATGTTAAATTACTATAAATGAAAGTAAAAATAATTTATTATTTTAACTTAAAATTGATTGTGAATTTTTGGAAGAAGCGAAATATGTGTTTAAATGCACTGCTAATTATTAATTTAATTATTTAATGAAATAAATGCAGTTACTGTATTTCATTTTTTATGTTAAGTTAAATGATGCATTAGTATGCTTAATGTAATAAATATTACATAATGTGGTCTGTTTAATAGCACATGCCAATATTATTCAACTGGGGATAGGCGGGGCAGGTGTAAGATTTCCATCAGTGGCCGGGAAAAAGTCATAAAATTGGTCGCGGGTAAAGGGGTTTCTTGGTGCTACAATCATTGGAGTGTTGATAGGGTTTCCGGTCTTCCTTTCGGTATCAATGTAGTGTTTAGTATAATTAATAAGTAATTCGAATGATATGCGTTTATCTTCTGGTGCAAAAATTTGCGTTGAAGCCCAGCTGGGATGTCCTAACACCAGTTGCTTATACGCATTTACCGTGATTGCATATCTAAATCGGTAAAAAATATTATAATGTGCTCAAATTTGTAATGAGTTTGAATTAATACCCATTTAAACGGTTTTTTAACATTCCGCCGTCCCACATCCATTGTTGTCGCAGATTTCCGGGATCATGTGGTCGAAGAATAATTCTAATTGCAATTTAAGATAGTGAAATTGAACTGTGAACTTTTTTTCATTGTTTTTTTTTTTTACCTTGCACCCACACAATTAGGACGCGAGAATTCCAAATCTACAGCCATTCGGCAATTGCATTCCGGAAACTTTTCCATCAAAATGTGAAAATAACTTTGACAACATGCAATCGTAGAGTAAAAATAGAGCGATAATAGAATGTCTATTATGCGCGGATATATTGGTATATTAAAATCCATTTTGATACGTGTTAATTTTTTTCAAGTAACTCCGACAAAAATAACTGTTAGGCCTACTTATGATATGAATGCTTGTTTTTATTATGTACGTCCTGGTAATTTAATATTGTAGAATATAATTAGATTTTTTGCCCCCGCAGTGTGAAATAAAAAACATGCAAACTTATTTTAGTCTCAAGTTTAAATGTTAATAAAATCTTTCATTTTATATTAAAAAGACCTGAAAGAGAAGTTAAAAATTATAGAGTACGTACTGTACTACTTAGGTCTACGTCGTGACTAAAAAAGAGTGACCGAGAGATCGAACAACTGGTCAATCGAAACAAAGAACTGCGACTTTGAGTGCTGGTTAAGGCAAGAAATGGGCTCTTATTGCTTCCGGTTTAGATCATGTAGCCGGCGCAGTTCTTGCTACTATAATAGGTTAAGATGGCGTTACAGTACATAATTAATTCATGGTTAGGTTAAGTCTATATGTTAGTAGTTTCATCTAATTGATTACCGGTAGGCCTAATTTTTTTTCAAGGATTTTAGTTATTTTAACTTACTTTTATAGAAGTACGGTATTGAGTATTCTTGCATAATTATTCAACATCTCAGATGTCGATTGTGGTAGAAGCCTTCATGCACTGTACCTACCTATCGTAGCGACTACACTGTAGCCGGCCTACATGCAATTAAAAAAGAATCCGGCCACGCGTCGCTGGACCTCGATAGCTGTTATAGGCTACCGCGGTGGTCATCTTCAAATTGTGTCAAAATTTGCAGAAATTCTGATAAAAGGTTTTTTTTATATTTAACTTGTTTATAATATTGTGTAGGCCTATTTTTTTTAAATTAATTAGACGTGAAAGCGCCTAGGTTAAACCTTTCCTAGGCTACCTCTAGCTGTACTTTCAAACGTTGTACATAATACATGTAATACAATTGAAAAAGAGAATCTTTCAGATAAATGTGCTTTAATTGACGCGGCTTTTATCGTTATCAGCGTCGATTAATGAGAGTGTAATGAATTTATATTTAATGTATTCATTTAATAATGTATGTAGCTTTTGATTAGTTACTGTGAATGTTTTACTACTTTAGCGCTAGTCTCTCTGAGAGTGAAGTCGCGTAAGCGCTGGACGACTTCGAACGGGAACGACGGAACCAGCTCGAGAAAAATAAGAGAAATTATATCTCGAATTCTTTTAGGGTTGAACTCTAAAGGCAGTTTTGATCAAATTGCATAACTGTCATAGCGAAATCTTTTAGCAAACGATGTCTTTGACGTTGATTTTACCGCAACGTAAGCCTCAATTTAAGAGACAAACTGGGACGTGGTTTGAACGTATTGGAAGGCGACAGGTTTTGGAGTAAGTAGAAAGTGTTCTTTAAAATATAAGTTTGGGGTTAAAAAATTTGTTTATATCATTTTTCTTTCTTATTGGTCAAAGCGAAAAGGATATTTTGAAGATATGAGAGCGAATAAGACTTATCACTTGAGAAGTTTGATAAAAGTGCGGTTTTTAGAAAACTTATATAATTATCGAATTATGGTACCGTGCTGCACTTTTTAGCCTTTGAAGATTGAGGAAAAAATTTGTGAAACCCACAAGTCTCTATATCTCTTAGTTTTTAAGCTATTCAACTAAGAAGTTTCAAAAGTGCCCTGACGCAGTGAAGTTTTAGCTGAAAGAAGACAAAACCTAAACAAACGACTAAAATAAATGAGATAGCGACTTATGGATTACGGAATTGTGTTCCTGAGGTCATTTTACATCTAAAAAGTCACTTCTCAGAAATCCACCAAAAAAGCAATTGCGTTAGAAATTTTTTAAAAGTACATTTTTAGATGTAAAATGAGCTCAGGAACACGATGCCGTTGTCCGTTGGTCGATATCTCATCGATTTCAGAAGTTATTTAGGTTTTATCGTTTGTCA
>JAQGAZ010001160.1:0-35119 GCA_034692225.1 Polydesmus complanatus | reverse complement strand
TGAGCTTACAGTAATCTAAATCCAAAACCAACTACTGTACTGACTATATTTTAACTAACCAACTATGAAACCATATCATAGCATAAACATCACATTCATTACAGTAATGAAGAACCGATCGCCACTTGGGCAAAATTACGATGCATTGATTCCATTGAAAGCTGAACATATTGTTGTTTACTTCCCAACTTTTGAGTTGCTACCGTAATGACGTGCGGTAGGTTACACGCATGTCATAATCTTGTACGGTTACACCGATTCAACAATCTATTGCCATGCATATTTATTATTTAAAATCTTTACTAATTAATTTTACCTTAAGTTCTCCCACAATTCTTCGTAACTTGAACAATATCGTCCTTCGCAAAATCTTTTGGCACAACAAAAACAAACTCTGTACAAAACTTTGAAATCTACATACGCGATTAGCACAAACGGCAAGCCTCCATTCCACAATGTCATGATGTTGATTAGACGCGGGAAACGCAGGAAAAATCGATTCCTCAGAAATTCATCATTCAGTTGTTAATAAAACTATAGCAAAGTTTAAAATTATTTATTTATTTTAATTTTAATTTTGGCATAAAAATAGATCATAGTTCGTAGGAATTTATAAGAATTATTTTAAATGACGTCATTAATAATTTAAAGAATGCGCAGATCGTTGCGCAAATTGTAGATGTTGGCTAACATGCTGGATATGACTCTACCAAGATCTATGTGACTATACATGACATTGTACTCTTTAAAAATGCTGGTGGTTTTGTTTGTTTACGCTTTAGTATTTAATTTAAATGAAAAACTTTATTTATCATTAATGGAAATGTGGATGGTGATAATGATGTATAAAAAAATCGCAGGTGAGATGAACTTTTAATATCTTTTTTAATGCATAGACTTTCACGTTCGTTGCTTTGTTTGAGTTTTGAAAAAGTTGAAAATACTGTACAATAGGCTACCGGTAGGCTACATGTAATACGGTCTTCCAAGAATAAACCATAGGCTACCTTGTGTTTGATTTAATGACTTTTATTGCGAGTGACAAGATCCATGAGCAGGGTTTCAGTCACAGAATACTGTACTTTAAATTTAATCCTTTTTTTAAATAATGTTTTATTTGTCAAAATACAGTACATGTATTAAGCTTTTTAACAAAATTTCTCCTTGCCGGGTTCCTCAAAGATCTGGCTTATGGGTAACAACCCCCGCCATCCCCACCTTTTCTTCGTTACATAATTATTACTGTATTATTGCACAGTGGCCTACAATAAGTAATTTATGTAATATAAATAAATAGCTATAAAATATTTCACAAATAAAATTCTAGAAAAATTTATTTACCGGTATTTATACAGTAATAATAACGACCTTATTTTTTTAAATAATTTATTTTGTTTTACTTCAAATTTTTCCTTCCTAATACAGTACAGTACTGTAATTATTAGTGTTATAAACTTGATAGCGCTTTGGATAAAAGCTGTATGCGAGGCTGAAAGCTCCAGCTCTTTAGTCTAGTATCGCCATCTATTATATTATTTCTGAAACTGCCACATCTTTTACCGCCTTCATTTAATTCTGCCCAGTGTTTTTTTTTAAATTTATTTTAACAAATTGGAACTTGTCGACAGATCCAATTAAAAGCGTAAATAGCCTTATAATCTAAGATAATAAATACTCTTTAACTACATATCTGCACATAATGAAAATCAACTAACAAATCTAGGATTTTGGATCGTTGTTGGGCAATAATAATATTGGAATTACAGCTTTAAGAAAATAATTCTAGTGACATAAAGCACATTAGAATGCTAGGAACTGGAGTATTTTTTTGAAAAATGTTAACTTAAATTTTTAGAATTTTTATGTGCACGTATAATAATTATATACTTTAATAATTATTATAATACACGTAAGCCTACGGTACTGTATTCTACACTAATTGTTAATTGTTAGCTTTTTGAAATTGTACTTTAAATTATAATTAAAAGAGGGGAAGGGGGAATGTAAACATTTATAAATTTCAAAGCAGTCATTATAAATTATGATGGCGTGAAAAACGCCTTCTAATATAAAGTGGGTTATGCGAGCTCCCGCATTATGTTTCTTGAAGGTTACTATGGCAACCATTAGACTATTATAAACATAGCAGCAGTTCGCAGCATCCCACCAGATGACGCTCCTAGCGGCATTAACAACATTAGCTTTTTTACTTCCTACCACCTATTCACCCTCGGCAACCCATGCAGCCTCCTGTTCTCCAATGAAAACATAAAACGCTTTCAGTAAGTTACGGCTTGTATAGTGAGTGCGTTACGTTGTTTTACCTAACGTAGCCAGCCATTTGTAGCAGTGTCACAGTTACTTTCTCTTCTCTCTCTCTCTCTTTCGCGCTCGCTCGCTTTCTCTCATCTTAATCGCCTGTGGATTTGCCTATCTATTTTCCCTTCCTCCAACGAAACATAACGCTATCTAATTTCGCTCCATTTGTGTTGATCGAATATTTAAACACGGCGTTACGGTAATTGCGAGTAAAAAATGGTGATGAAGTGAGAAGAAGAAGAAGAAAAAAAAAAAAAAGACGGTAGCAGCAAATGACAACGGAAAAAATTGCGGAAAAAAAATTTCTCTCATTTCCCGCCGCAAATGTTATTGTCGAAAGTGGCGAGCGGGAATTGATGAATTTTTCTCTCATCAACGTTTCTCTCTCTGCTATTATATCTTTCAGTTGAAAGCAGCGATCGGAATAGGAGAGGACTGACGAACATTACTGTCCGCCGCGGCGTCCGTCTTTACACCCATCGGCTGTCTACAATTTTCATCATCGCCATCCATATTTGTCAGCTCCAACTGTGCCGACCGAATTTCTTCACATCGTCGAAGAGAAGAATGGGTATGTTAAGACCTAATTTTTTTTTTTCTTATTTTATTTTTAAGCATAAATAATAAATAAGAGTCGAACGCACTATTCGTAGATATCGGATGAGTCAATGACTCTGTCTTTCGGCGTCGAATATCTGCATTGAAGTTTTGAGTCGAGGAACGACATATTATTATTTTGACATGCAGCACATTTTTTTTTTTTTTTGGTTGGGGAGATTTTTGTTTGCCAAGCCGATTTAATGTTTTGAGAAAAATCAGTTCAAATACGCGAAAAAAAACTCGATGTAGCAGTGATTGGAAATATCAACAAATTTGAAATATTTTCTTCCAAGAATATTGTAGTGGAAATTGTTTTAAATTTTTAAATTCCAATAAATTGGAAGCAATATGGAAAATGCAAGCTGGCGGTTTCTTTTAAGACGCATTTTTAATGACCATTAAAATGTAATGAGTAAACGAGTTGGTAAAGAGCCTAATACAGTACGGTGCATCATAATAATTATAATAAATATACTAATAATGAAAAAATAGAATACACTGTAGTGAAATTTAATTTGAGTAGAAATTAGAGAAAAATCCGATAGATTACAATTATTACATGATATGCAATATTACATTTAATATATCGGTATTCAATGCTTAATTAAAATTTTGAATTTATTTGCAAAAATTTATATGGTTTACTTTATTTTACCTGTTTTTTTTTGTTGATTAGTTTTGATTGGTCAATTTAGATCACACCCACAGAATGCATCTTTCTGATTGGTAAGATTTCAAATGCGCTATAGTTTATGTCTATTACACAGCACTTGAAATGTTGCGGTTACAAATACAGTAAACTCCCGATTATCCGCAATAATGACTGACACGACAATTGCGGATTACAAATTTTGCGGATTATCCGAAAATATTTAAAAAAGGGCACAAATCAACGCAAAAATGCTATTGAAACACATTTTAATTACTGTAGGGGCTTGCACATACAATTAGGACTTAATAAACAGTAGTTTTTATTCTGTCATATTGTTTTGCTTTTTTGTGGTAAAATTCTTCAAAATACAGTATTCAAAAAAAGAGGAAATAACGGGGGAAAAAAGATCGCGAATAATCGGGAGTTTACCGTACATGTAAATAGAATGATACTTTTAAATAGGTAGTTTTTAGTAGGCTATTATTTTAATTGCATTGAATACAATTTGGTAACGTCTGCTTGTTTTTTTTTTTTATTTAAGTTTTTTTTTTTCTACAAATTTTATAAATTTAAATACGAGTACATTTGGATTTTTTTAATAATTAAAATTCCAAAGCTGAAAATTTAAAAGTTAAAAAAATTAAGTATTAAAAAAATCTGATTTAATAAATGAATATAATAGTGGAGATTTGCATTGTTTACATTTTGATGTAACCGTAAACGGAAACCTCTGTTCGAAATGTGTGGTGTTTATTTGTGCAGTCCAAACACCCTTCGGGGGCAGTTTGTGCGTTAACTGGAAGTGCCTGGTATTGTGTAAAACTTTAAATGCGCAATCATAAAAAAAAAAAAAGGCACCATTGGCATTTAAAAACATGCATCCTTCTTTATTAACGCATTGTCGATAGCTTTTAGGAATTCTCATTCTAGAGCAAAAATATTTTGTTGTTCAAAATGTGTTAATATACAAACTTGACTAAATAATTAATAGTTTCAGAAAGAATAAAAATAAACACACTGTAATTATGTTTTATATAAATTATACAATATCGTTATCTGCTTCGTCAGTCTTAAAGTTTTAGTTTTAAGATATACACAGTCCCGTACCGTACTAGTAAGATTTTTCAGAAAAATTCTTTGAAATTGTTATTCATTTTATATCTATAAATAATTATGGTCATAATTAACCATAACCACTGATATAATACGTTTATAATGCCAACTCAAATAACTTTGTGTAGATTTATGAATTTTCTAAGCATATGATGATATATGTGCCAAATAATCCAATACCAGTAATTATTATAATAATTTTTGTACATACTGTATTAGAAAAGCTTAAGCTGCGTTTGCGGATTAAAAAGAATACTTATTAAAATGAGGAAGAAATAATTTGAATAAAATAATGTAGGTTATTATTTTATTTAAATGTTTACACTGGATTTAAACTGATTAATTCCATTTTTTTTTTTTTTAAATATTAGTGCTATTTGGAGAATTTTTGTACATACGTTGCAGATAGCATTACTACAGTATGTAGACCTACGCTAGATTGGTTTTATCCTTTTCAAGAGAATTTATTTTTTATTTGAAAGGAAAATAAATACCTAATTAGATTTTTATTTACAGCATAGAAAATAGCAGCGTTCTGTTAGCATTTTTTTTTTTTAAAGATATTATTCTTGTTATTTTCGTTCAACAATTAAGTTAACGGTTAACCGGTACGAATTTGTATTAGATATCTAAAAATATCTCCGTTAAGGTGATATAGATCATGTTGTTGCAAGTAATTCATCTTCGAACGAAAGTAGTTGGACGGTAAACGTACGTGCAGACTTGTTTAGTAAAGAGGTATGCAGCATCCGAGTGAAATTGAAATAGACTACCGACTATGGAGGTTTATTCACAGGAGAGAGAGGGAAAGAATTGTTGCGTGTTTTAGTTAGGAAAAGGAGGGTCATAGAACCTCGGCTTTTGAACATAAGAGAGATGTAACGGATCGATTCCAAGTCTCTTTTTTTCTCTACTTCAATGTCATCTCAGATGTGCTCGGCGCGTGCAACGTGCGCTCGCCCGGCAACCACATGGTCGACAACGCCATCTTTCGAGCTTTTATACTTTTTTTTAGATGCGTTTTATACAGTTATACCTTTCGAGAGTATATCTATAGTTGAACATTGAGCAAATACTCGGATCAAATGAAATAAAAAATCTTTTTTTTTATTCATCTTTATCGCCGCCAAAAGAGATGTACGGTGTACAGTATTCGTAGACGCTTTGATGAGAATGGGGGGGGGGGGGAACATCCACCTCCAAGTCAGGCTTAAAACGCAGACGCAATTTGTTTACGTTTTTGGCGAGAAAGTCGTTTTTTTTTTTTAAATCTAATTTTGTGAAAAAAATAAAATAAACATGGGAATAAAAAAAAAATATTTTGTAGAATGACGTTTACCTGCTGATATTTACTTTAAATATAATCGGCAGGTGAAACACATTCGTTTGATTGATGCTCAAGTTTAGAGAAAAGAAAAAATAAAGCTAAAAGCATAAGTAAGTTTTGCAAAAATAACCTAAGAATATTTTTCCAAGATTTTAAGCTTCTCGGATAATAAAACACAGATGTTGAATATGTTTTTTTAGTACCGGTAATTAAATTTAGAATGAAAGAGTCGGTATTTGAACGCGTTGAATGTTGTTTTTTAAAAAAAAAAAATAAATAAATAAAAGCGCAAATGAAGTTTTATTTAAAGTTTTATTTTTAAAAAAAAATCGAGGTTTTTTAATTAACATTGAGTTTGATTGGATAATTTATAAGCTGTTTACTACTCGGAATATTAAGTTGTGCCTTCGGGGTTTGATCACAATTTTGCAGTTAAAATATGAATGAAAGCAGATAAAATCAATAACATTTTGCTTACCCACGTATTAAAATTGTACCATCATTCAATAGTATTTATTTAAGAGCTTGATCGAAACAGTACTCAATACTTAAAATAAAAATGCATTTTTTGTGTAGAGCATTACACAAAATAGCAAAAGTTGTATTACATTAACAAACACTTTTATGGATTTTCACAATTAATTTTAGCAGTTTCTGTGGTCGCATCCTAAATTTCAATTAATTCAAAAAAAAAATTTACTGTTGGTTATTTGGCCTACACATTTTTACCAAAATATATTTGAAACATTTAGTTATTAAATTAATTTTTTTTTTATTTAGAAGAAGAAAGTAGATTAGCGATGAAATAATCTCTTAACTATGTTAAAAACCCTTACCGGTGTCAGTTATTTAATTTGGGTTTGAGTTATTTAATTGAAAACTTATCGTTGAGTGAAATTGAAAGACGTTAGCGATAGATAAACGTTCGAGTGATTTTTTTTCTTAAATCGGAAATTAATAAAAAAAAAAAAATACTATTGTAGTTTTATTTAAGGCGAAGATGGTTGATTTCGACGCAGCATCTTCCATCACTCCTTGGATACCATTATTGTATGTAGGCGTTCATCATCGATGCACTCAAGTACTTTGTCATGGTATACGCTTTATCTTAAAGTTGGCAAACACACAACCACATCGAATATTTAATCATAGGGGGGAAGAAAAAAAAAAAGAAATCCGAAGAAAACGAGGGGAATAATATTTAGATATGAAAGTTGAAATTACGGAATTATTTTAAATGCATGAGATTATTAAAATTGATTATGTTGGAAGTATTGATACGCTCTAAACTGCATTTTTATTTCCTATTTATTCGGAGTAAATTGCTTACACGTGTATTTAATAAATAGGGAATTTGGAGTGAAAGACGAACTAAAAATAGATTATCTCGTCGCTGTCGATAAATTGCAATTGAAGATATAGCAGTTGGGAAGTGTTAATATACACTGAGCGTATCGCAAATTGTTATCCAATTAAATAAAGCGGAAGTATGTCAATAAATTCAATTTTATTTGTTACCTACTTATTTCAGTAAAGCCATGTTATGTCTCGCTAGAGAATGGCTTTAGTACTACAGTCTATAGAAGACTGAAAGATAGGAATTCAATTGAAATGCAGGGAAAGAAAATAGCTTATTTAACTGTGATATATTTGCACACTATTGTATAAAGATCCAATTGTCAACTTTAGGCCAAGGGTTCGTGCAAAGTTCGAAAGGCTCTTATTACATGGTGTTAAATACGAGTAGTGCATTTTTAAGCATAAGACTATGTTTGAATAAGCGCAAATTTCTATTTGTGCTTACTGCATAGCCTAATAATTATTTTTTTTCAAAATATAAATATGACATTGTCAGTAAATAGACAGAGTTCTGCGTAAAGCTTCCAACTCACATTTATTAAAAAATGAGATTGTTTATCAATACAGTATGATAATTGAAAATAAAAAAAAACTCAAAAGTTTAATAGAAAGCAACTGACCCAATGAAATGTTTTAGTGCGTTGGTTTCTTTCTGCAAATCTAAATACTGGATGCAATAAACACATTGCATTTAGTGTCAGTTATAAATGTTCCCTACTAACCCATATACTGTTTTAGATTGTAAATTTGTATAGATATATTTCATATAATTCGGGTAATCGGACTACTCGAGGCAGAGACATTTGGCAGAGTCGATATTGCTTTGGACAGACTTGTATTGCCTATTTTGCCAAATGCGCTTTGGTAGAATCGGTTTGCCTAGGCAGAAGTGATTCTTCCTAAAAAACGGTTTTGCCAGCGACATTATACAGTACTGTATGTACAATTTAATTGAGCGCTAAGTTATTATTTTTATTGTATGGTTTCTATAGTTCATAAAAAAAACGTAGATTTTGCTTTGCTGTATTGAATCGAAGAAATTTGATCGAAATTAATTTTGAGAATTTCGTGTTTTATTTCTTTTGAATGTTCATAGCTTTATACCCGGTTGTACGAAATTCATTTTGGAGAAGTTGTTATGGAAGGCTATCCACATGAAGATCAGTTGAAATGCACCGCCGAATATTGAATACATTTATATGAGCAATACATGTACAATAATGGCACCAGTACGATGTAAACGCTTTGGACAAATATTTCATATGCATTATGTATGTGCGAGCTGTATTGCTAACTTTGGTTTCGCTCGAATAATTTATTAAAAATATATTTCGAAACTGAATCGCTGCCTATAATGTTAGCGATTGGGGATGTTCGTTTGAATCGTGTCAATTTTTAATGAATTGTAGGCCTACACTTTTCTTGATATTTACACAAAACGATGTTTGTTTTTGTCAGTTATCATTATAGGTCCACCACAATACATTTTTTTATTTTTTTGACTATCCATTACTTTAATAGATTTATTGTTACAGCCCTACATAATGCATTGTTAACATTTACTTTACGTTTCTATGTTAAATATATATTATAATGGTGCAGCAACACTTTTTTATATTTTTTAAATAATTACGATAGTACTGTATTTATACTGTACGTACAAGATGAAAATATTTTGTAATTGTACCATGGCAAGAGAATGAATTTGTGCAGCAGTAATGAATTTGTTTACATTTTTTGTAAGAAAAAATTTAATTTAAAATGTTTACTTAACATTTTCTAAATTTGTTTGTGAGGGCAGGATCATTGGCCAGCGTTACAAAGATTGGCAAGTTGTAATAAATTTTGCATATGGATTTATTCTTTTTCTTCTACAATAATTCATGGACTTAAAAAGTAGAAAGAATCTCATGATTTAAAGCCATCATTGAAGTGTAACGCAAATATCGTCACAGACATCAAACAGCACAATTTCCGAAGGAGGGTGAGGGATGTTTCAAGTGCTCCAAAACCCTTCATTGTTTCGTTGCAATAATACTAAAAGAAAAGAAATAACTTTAGAGTTTTACATTATCCTCAATTTGCTACGTCACTGTCATTAACCAATCTTTAAGTTATTCAACCGTACACAAAAATAAATGTGTGGTCTTTTACGGTCAAATTTGATGCACCCATTTACTTAAATTCGTTAAATATTTATTGGAAGATTCTTTTTTAATGAATTTTTAATTGTCGCCTAACACGTACCTAAGGGTACAATCATAATTATTAGCGTGCGTTCATGGTACTGTGCGCCGATAGATAGACAGTTGAGGACGAAAAGAGGCCTTTTAACAAAATAAGATCGATATTTCGCTCAATCTCTAACAACTACATCACGTACCCAACTAAATATTACTCGTCTCTAGACATTCGGGTAAATAAAAGCCGAGTGAAGTTTTTCGAAGGTGTTAATAAGTCTCATGTAATAGCGAGGTCGTGCACGCACCCGAACCCTGCTTGCAACAAAGCAAGGCAAGTAATGAGGTTCAATAGAGAATTGAGCTTGAGTTGGTGATTGTGATTATCAAAAGCCAACGGAAAAGTGAGTTTTATACGACATCACAACTCGTCTCGCATCTGCAAAGGTGTTGACACTGCTTAAGCGTGAAAAAGCAACGTGAAGCAGGAGATAAGAGAACTATTGCTGAGAATACAAAATATAAGAAGATGAAAACCATATGTCGAATGCTTTTAAATTTCATACACTGGCAATCACGCCATGCATCGAACACTACGTAACTGAATGGTTCACTGAAGCCTGTGTATAAAAAGTATGGTATATTTACTATGGAAAATTTGCTCCTTTATGCTTTCTTTTGCATTCATAATACCGGCATATATGCTTTTTTGTTGATCCAATTTACTCCCATTTATACAGTTTTTCGATTTACTCGGTATGCCTACATGACTGTACAGTATAAGCATTTTAACAGAATTTTATACAAAAATTTGTAATCCAAGATCGAATAACTTGGTCCCAAGATTTCAATTTCGTAAAATTATATGATTTTACTTTACTTATTGCATTTGAGTAAACATCTTGGTTAAAAAACATTTTTTAGATTAATACTTTTTTAAAAACGATCGTTTAAAAAAAAAAAAACTTGCCAAAAGATCTTCGAAGTTCTTTTTGTGAGTTTTAAACACAAAAACATCAGTTTACAAAAAAAAAAAAAAATAATAATAATAATATTCCACAATGATTTTAGTTTTCTGTAAGTTAATACTCTATCGATCTTTAAATATGAAACGTGCATATTTGAATAGTAGGCTTACTGTACTGCGTTAAAATTGACGATTGTATATTTTGCATATTATGCGCAGTGTACCGAAAGAAAACGAATCCATAGAATTACTACATTATCCATTTACGGTAATAATCTATATATTTTAAGGGCACTTAAAAAGACTTAACTCTAATGATTTTTTTAACATTTAATTATTTTCTTCAAAATACTGTATAAGTCTTATCTGACTTCGTAGTTAACACACATTGCCTACAACTCACTAATTCTTGCATTAATTATTACAACTTGATCCAATTTGTCTAATGCTTGCATGCGTTACTGTGATGCCAATTTCTAACTGATTTGGCTCATAAATACTAAAAAGTAGTTACTATTAAGTCTATTATACTCCAGTAGTATACAGTATAATTATTATAATAGATTTAGTTTCAACAACATTTGGTATTTACGAGTATTTGATATTATTATTTTCAGTAAATCGTAGATTTGTTAATTTTTGGTACATCGGTATTAATATTAAGTACCGTACCTTCTGTATAGTCAGGCTACGAACGTTAAGCGATACTTTCTTTGATTTTGTTTTTGGTAAACATTCGCTTAAACTAGAGCAAAAAAAAAAAGCTTATTGCGCGTGAATCGTGATAGGTTTACGAACTTTGTGCAATTTATATTACTTGCCTGAGATTAATGAAATTAGTTTCGTCTTTTAAAAACATTTTTTTCCCTCCGGTACGTATATGCAGTAGAGTTTTGTAGCGCATGCTGTTGATTGAATCAATAAGACATTTCTGCTTTACTGTATATGAAGAAAGAGAAGCTGAATATGAAAGCTAGGGTAGATGCTCTTTAAATAATTTCTGCTTTATTATTAAATATACAGTACTTTTTTTTTCTACAGCGCTAAATTGAGTTCGTTTTAAATTTTTAAAATATGTAGCCTACTTTCAATATCACTTTGAATGGTATTAATAAGAAAAAAATTAAAAAAAAAATTAAAGCTAATACCGAACTGGCATTTTTTTTTTTTTATATAAATTGAATTTATTAAGGGATTTTTATTTTCCGAATTTACTTATAATTTGGAATTTAAAATGCATGGAAAATTAAAATCCAATTAATTAAGTATTTTATTCGCAGCATGTAATATGTTAATTAAGGATTTATTCGTCCTTGTATGTGAATACAGCGCTTTGGAACTCAAATGTGGTAAACCCGTTAGTTGATGGATAGAATGATCGAACTATGTACAGTACCGTATCTTGAAATTATTGTAAAATTGCTTAATTATTATACTTTTTTTTTTGGACAAAACAATAATTGAAAAAATAGAAAAAGTAATTTAATTTTTGAAGTTTTATTACTGTGCCATTAAAATGTGAATTGTTAAGGAAGTGTCAAAATAATACGCCGTTTGTAGTGAATAATAGTAAAAAAAAAATTCAGTATTTCTTTCACTTCTATTGTACACTTTTAACTGTGTACTTTTAAAATGACGATGACAAAACCTTCTTTTTTGTAAAAAAAAAAAAAAAAAAATGTGACGTATTACAAGCTTTTTTTTTTTTTCTTTATAAAAAAAATCGCATAACATTTTCTTTTCTTTTTGTAAATTGTATTCACTTGTGGTGCTCATTTTTTATTGGTTGACTCACTCTTAATAATGCTCATAGAAAACAGGGTAGTCGGAGCACTCCAAAACGACTATTAATCATTCGTAACGTGAAAGAAAAGTAAGGGTTTGTATTGTATCTCGGCTGTTATTAAGGATATTCCGTAACGTATTGGCAAACGATCTTGATTTCTAAGATAAAGTTGACACGATCCATAATTGAAATTTACCATTATTAAAGTTTTTTGTTGTTTTCAAGAGATGCAAATTAGATAAGTTACAAATATTTAGTGGCAAAATAGTTTATAGAAAACCAAAAAAAAAATCATTTAGAAAAGAATGCAAAAATGTCATTATCGTAGTATAGCACATTTATTTTTTATAATAATGACAGTACCCGGTACGTTCAAATTCGAACGAGAAGGGCCACACTTTTCTGATACAATTTTACGTAAACGGATTATTTTCCTAATTTTTCTCTCGCTGTAACTGAAAACGCCGTATTATATTTTGTTCCAAGTATTAATTTGTCTGCGGCATGCAATAAAATATACTTAATAATATGAGGATTTATCTCTTTGATTTATTGCCTTTGAAGGGTATAATAACACATAAAAAAATTAATCCTACATTGTTACCCAATCTTTGAATTTAGCGTGATTAATAAGAGTCACATTCAAAGGATAATTTTTTTTTTATCTTTTTTAATTGGCGCAAGATAACACGAGTTAACGTCTTTTTTTTGCGATGTGGGATCTAATTTTTAGTTGGATATTGATTTTCGCGGATTTTGTAATTTTTTGAATAACAAACGTTTAAAGGATAGTAGTGTGTGTTATTTCATGTGTATAATATAGCGTATGAACGTCAGGCAACGCTGAGCTTATTGATAGAAGCCAGAACTTGTAACGCGCCGCAACGCTCGCTCACGTCATCGCGCAATCTCGTTGACCAATCGGATGTTTTTTTTTTTTTTTTCAATTTTTCTAAAATGCAACTGCTTGAAACAAATCTATTGGAAAATCAAAAAAGGCTCATAAAAATGTTGACACTATGTTATAAGCCCATGGTTGAAACTGTTTATAAAATGCGCTTTCTCATTTTTCTCGTTAGTTGAATAAAAGCCGTGTCGCGGCCATAGAAAAGCTATCATGGCTCTCAGGTCGTTCGCACTACGACGGTCATTCCATCGCCAATTAATTAGCCTCTGCACAATTCATTAGCATACCGTACTATTTAAGCGACGGAGGACGTTGTTAGAAATTGCGGATTCTAATTTGGATACAATTTTTTATTTATTGGCTCAAATTCATTTCTGTGATTGATTCTGTATGACAGCATGAAGTTATGCTATACGAGCAAATATTATGAATTTCTCGTCATACGTGGATTTATGCAGTGGTTTTTAGTTAAATTGTTACTTAAAAACTTAGTCTCGTCCAGGGCGATTTCTCTTTACGCAATATAAATTTTTGGAAACGCTCATAATCGAGGGCGGACCCGGTTTACCCACAATTTATGGTTGTACAACTCATCGCGGGAGACAATTCGTAGCCATTATAATTCATTGCCTTAGGCCCATAGACTCATTGCAGGAAATTAAACTTGTAATGGAAATACAAATAAATGCATTTAATCAGAAATAAAACAATAAACTTAGAATATAATGGTTTGCTTAATGTAATTATTTAAAAAATATAGAAATGGATTTTAGATGACAATTGAAACATAAATAACTATAGAAAATATCTATTTATTTTCATTAAAATATTTTTGATTTTGTTTGTTGGTTTTTATTACTTTTACATAATTATACAATGTGATATTATTCTTATACTTTGGTGTTACATCAACGGTTAACACATATTAATTTTTTTTATTGAAATTCTTATTTTTCTTGGAACAATTAAATTATTAGCCTACATTTATTATTTGTATTATTAATTTTAAAAAAATTGTTACCGGTATTAATTTAATCTCTACGGTAATTAGTATGTAATGGATTAATAAGGATGCCTATTGAAGTTTACGCAATGCATTTAATTTCTCGTAATAATGAATACCAATAATAATAATAATTATAAAAGCGATAAATTTGCTATCTATGTACAGGGCGGTATTATTTTTTTAAAAAAATTACCATAATTGTTTAAACTCTGTTTGATGAATATTATTTGCAAAATTCAATTTAATTATTTTTTCAACTTTATTTGTTTTGGTTTTACAATACCGGTACATTTTATTATTAACACAAAAGAAAAATGTAAGTTAAAATTGCAACGTATTTTTTTTTGAAAAAAGCGTTAAAAGTGTTACTGGTACTCGTTGTTTTTTTTTTTTTTTTTTTTTTTTTGAAGAATCTATTAAGTTAAAAAGCAAATTAATTTTGTTTACTACAAAGACTTTTTTTTCATTTCCAATTTAACTATTTCGAAATTGAATTGAATTTTTTGTTACCAGGCTTAAGCGTTCAATTACTCCAGGCAATAATTATTTCGATTACTTTTTCTTCGGAAAAAATTTTTTTTTTGTAGGCAATTTTGTTCGATGAATTTAATTTCCGCAAAATTTAGTTTTTACTTTCTACTCTTCCGTATTACATTACATCTTATTCAAATCTGTTTCGAGAAATATGAATCAAAAACTCAAAGCTAACGAATAGAATCGTCTAATGAGATTTATATTTTACTGTAATTTAAAAGTTGAAGAATTCAGCTGGAAAAATAATATCGAAACAGAAATATTTTACTCTAGTTCTCAACATCGATTTTCATTGATGGATTTTAATGCTAAGCTAAATATTAGGTTCAGTTTTAGTTTAGATTAACATCAATAATTTATCGACCATCGAGCAATTTTTTTTCCTGTTTTCCCTCATATTAAATAATTCACTCATTCATTCATGTTTCAGTTCACAAAATATTTATAAACGACATTACTGTATTTATAGAAATTGGGTAAGTACAGTAAGAAATAGCGTAACTTACGATGATGTGATTTCGGTCTGAAAATGCAGACGAATCAACAACAAAATTTGAAGTCAAACTCTTTTATTATGCTAGTGCGTTGGGTTCAATACCGATGGTTCAATAGCCTCGCGCATTTGGTGAGCTCCCTGGATCTAATCGATGCTTTCAATTTATGTACATCAAATGTTCGACATAGAACTGAGCATGGTGTTTATATATGAAACGTAATTATAATACAATAAAAAAGTTGACACATTTCAAACTATTCTCATCGATATTATTTTGTAGTGCACACACCCTGAGGCATCCATTAGCCTAAATACTTTTAGTCTTCTCAAGTAGTATTAATTTAGCAAGGCTGAAAGTGTCGGCAAATAGGCAAACATTATTTTTCTTTTAAATAAAAAAAACGTGTGTACAGTAGTAACAGTGACATACCTATCGCACGAGTATTCTTCTAGCAATTTTAATCAATAAACTGCTCAATAAACATTTGCCATTGCGGTATCCAAGGGTATAAATTGTGGAATTTGACAGCAAAGTGGTAATAGTGATTTTAAAATTTCAAAAGCTAAAGATCTTATCCTCATACGATTTTTTTTTTTTAAAAAAGTATTTTTTAGATACAAAATACAGTATATCAATTCACTACTTCGCTGCCAATTCCCCCGAGCTTATTTGAAAAGTACACGTAGTTTTACTTGCGTAGATACAGATAAGTACGGTATCGGTTCAATTGAATTTTTTGAACCACCGGTGCGTTGAGTTTGCGATAGATAATAGACATTGAAATCTATCTAAATGTTTTTTTTTTTTTTGTAATGCTCCAATGACAGAACAGCCTGAGCATTTGATTTTTATGATCAGATGGGTGATTTAAAATTACTATACAGTATTTGATGTAAGAAAAAAAAAAGATCCAAAAAGGCAAACAGTGTAGGCCTAATAATGATAGAAGTTTAAAAAATTGCGATTTTTAAGAACAAAAATTGACGTTGTTTTTGAGGAATTTTAAATTATTTTGTATGCTACAGTATTTTAAAATAAAATGCTTAAAAAAGGGCAATGAAATTTAAATCTTCTCATTAGATATGACTAACTTATTAATTTTGATTAGATTTGCATAATTTCAAATTTCAATATTACTTACAAATTTAATTCTTTAATAATATTTATTGTAAGCATTAATAATTATTATTTGTTGCATTAAATTATAATGAAAAAAAAATTTGTATGCTAATACTGTTAAGTGCTAATTAATAACAGAACTGCATTAAAAAAAATACACTACCGGTATTGTATTTGCATTTATAGACAGTACCGTTCACATTATTTTCTCGCGCGAGTTTTAAGAATTTAAAGCTTTTAATACTTGGTTAGTTTTTCTGCTTAACATAATAAAGTACAGTACCGTAATGCTAAATTTATAAGTGGCTAAGCACTTTAAACGTTTTTAAATAAAATTACAGTATATTACTCTTAATAAAATGATGTAGTCCATTCTGGTAATAGACTGGTTGTTATTTCGTATTTTAATTTTTTACCGTGTTAACAATTTTTTTTTTTAATATAAACGTTTTATCCAGCGGCTTTTTAAGTCAGCTAAACGAAATCTAGAAATTAAACCAGATATACAGCATTGCTCTTAGCTCTAATTAAATTAACTGAATATAATTTTTATTTGACATCCATTTCATTAAACTACATTAATAAATTGAATAGATCGTACAAGTATTCTCTTCGTTGTAAAGAGTGACGTAAAGGGTGTTTATGCTGAGAGCGGCTTTCTTATCTTCTTGAAATATTTAATGGCGCCTATTGAAATAACCGGAAATGCGCCTGAAATATGAAAGTGCAAGCGCTTGATAAAAATTTGATGATAAGTCTCCGCGTGATGCGATAGATAAAAGTCAGCGTGAAATCCTCATCAGATTCCATCACACACACACAAAAAAATAATTTTTCATTTAAAAAATAAAATATAAACGTTAAAATTTTCGTTATACTGTATAATACGCTGCGACGTACGATAGCGGATTTGGAGTTAAAACCGAATGCAAATGATGTTTACGCTGCATAAAATGAAGAGCCTGCCTAGATTGGATTTAAACACGCTCGGTATAATTTTAACAGTGTGAAATAGAAGAAACCGGCCGTTGTACAATTGAGACACGTGAAACGCTTGCGATTCTGGCAACAGCTTGCTAAATGTATATTACTAAACTATTCCCTAACGACTACATAATTAGTACTAAATATGTCATTTACAAAGCGCAATAAAAAGACTTGCAGCTATTTAAATAAGGCATTAAGACTTTAATTTAAAATGCCATTGTTTTGCATTGAAAAACTTAGCGTTTACGATGTCTCACAAAGTCAGCGGTTTTCACGAAAAGTTCATGTAAAATCTTCCTTATTTATATACTAGTACATGTACTTAATTTTAATCATTAATTTTAAAATAAAGTTTTTTAAAACATATTTATTTTAAAGATCCAGCCTAATAATTATCATACCTTTATTAAAAAAACTAATTTAAAAAAAAATTTATTAATGAATTTTCTTTGCAATTAAGGGATGTTTTACCGGTACTATTTTTTCTTCTGTATTTTGGAAGGTCTTGTGAACATATTTTTCACGCGAGTTGTGCCATTTGTCATAATGGGCGTAGTGAATAGAGTTGGAAAGTTTCAGTAGGTCTACTAAAATACGCATAATTTGAAGAGAGAGCGAGAGAAAAAAAAAGTATTCAGCTAGATAAGTTTTATTTACCGGTAGTTCACGGGGTTCGCCCATATTTCTCCGTGCTATTACGAAAAGTCATTAAATAATTTAAAAGTGTCAAGTTAGTTTTTGGAATAGAAGTTAATTAATGCTAAACATGATTATTTATTTATTTTGAAAAATTAATGCGATTTAAAGATAAACAATTTTTTGGAAAGTGTACCGGTAAATGAATATGATTTGCAGGTCCAGCTTTTAGCGCGCGGGTCTGTTTTGTTTTGTAGATAATGAATAAACGGGTTCACATGTATAAACATTATAATTATTCATAGTTGATGAAACAAATTGAAGGAATGGTTTAGAAGTGCAGTACTGTAAGAAAAGAGATGGTAAACAAAAGATGGTGAGTGAAAGAAGTGCAGGAAATCAATTGGGAATTATTGGGAAAAAGGAAACGCGTTATTTAAATGAGGAAGTACGCATATCCTCAATGTTAAAAAGGAAGTAATTAGGTGACTGGTGTCCACTGCTTATAGCGAACTTTCCAACGCTCTACTACGCACCGTACCACAGTAATCGATCAATTTATCAATTTCGCCAACCTCAAAATGTCACATGAAAGTAAAATACGGTATTGTGTTAGGTTTTTACCCAAAATTATGTACAATAAGTGGAAAGGAAGTTTAAAGGTTAGAGCTATTGTGTCGGTCGAGTAGAATTTTTATCTCTTGAACATTTTAATTTTTTGAAATAAAAACTTACGGCATTACACCGTTTATCGGACATGTACAGTAATATTCTGTTTAAATTACAGGGACGGCATTTGGGGAGGGCAGAATTTGTAGGAAAAATATTGTACTAGATATCGGTATGTAGGACTGCAGTAATAAGTAATAAATATTTTATTATAGTATTTGTTATTTTTACCCTAAGTTTGGTCTTTGGGTGACAACAGGTTTTGGTTACGCCCCCCTCCCTTTTCACATCGCTGCTGTTTTAAGATTATTTTCTAGTTGCTTGCTAATGCGAGCAGTTTTGTGAATTTAAAAAACATTTCGAATTGTATGCACAAACAAAATGGTGATTCCTATTTATGGTTATAAAAATACTGCATACTCGTAACATTTTTTTGTTTTCAATTTTTACACTGTAAATTAAATAAATGTAGCATAAAATCATGATCATGGACAGATGGGTGCCAAAAATCAAACAACTTATGTTGTCTAAAGTTTTTTTTTTTCTTTTAATCTATTTTAAGTTAACCCGGCCATATGTTTACTTTTACAAGTAGTATTTTCGAATTTATAAAAGGTAGTTATTCATTGAATAACTACACGATACGGGATTCAATTTGCTCAAAAAATAATAAAAAAAAGCGCAGTTTTCAAATTACTATAATTCTTCATCCAGTGCAAAATTGTTATTTTATGGGTTACGCACGCGTAATTTTGTGATAAGGATGCATGGGCAACGGTATTGCTAGTCCCTGTTAATTCTCGCGTTTTGTAACTGTAGATATCAGCTTAATCACGATGGCACTGATTCAAAAATAAAAAAATAAAAAAAGGAAAATAAAATAAAATGCAGAACAAAAGCATAAAGGTTCCCAAATTGGAAAAGGAAACTAACAGATTTTATTATCAGCATGTTTTGGGGCGACACCTAACTTTCTCTAAATCCGTTGCTGATTATATTACTCTGAAGGTTGTAATCGTTTTATTCAATAAAAATGGTGTCGTAATAGCGGAAAGAAACTTGCACGGTGTGTTAAATGATGGATATTATATGTTAGGCTTTGTTATTCTCACTGTAAATTCCTAGCGGAAATAAGTGTCGGTATCGCACCGCTTTCCCTGCTCATTCAAGTCATTTTAATAATTATGACCGCCCGTTGATGGCTATAGGCTTACATCATAAATACTTATTATAATTAGATTTTTTGAGAGCGCCAAATGGTTAACCAAATACAAAATTGATTTTAGATACTGTATTTAGTATACGCAGAATTTTGCCGAAGTCACCGCTAGTAAATTGATCGAAAGATCTTCTGGTTTAAATACAACCGTATAAACTTATTGTGCGCATGCGTTTGTTAAATTTATTTAATTTTTATTTTAAATCGTAACATGAAATGGATTGCATGTCTGGCGAAACTTTAAAGAAATTTAACTGAAATCCTAAAATGAATCCAGTAAAATGCCAAACATCTTAACCTGATAAAATATTGTTGTTACAGTACAGAAGGCCTACTTATTTAAACAAAATGTGTTGAAAATCAAATTTAATTTATATTCTTTAATATTGTCTTATTAATTGCTGGCCGGATTATATTGTAAATTGTAGCCTATTTAAAGATTAAAGTAAAAATTTGTCTGAACTAGGAGATTCACTAAGAGGCTACGTATACACCAATAAAAGATTTAATCACTTAGCAAACCCAAATCTTTGCCAATACCCATACAATCTATGGCTATTGGCAGAGACTTGGAACAGAAGATGGTGTCATCTTTTATGAGTTTATTACTTAGGGCATATTACTTCGAAAAGTTATAAAGACATATGGTGCTTAATCATGTTTTTTGATTTGTCTGTGGGTAGTAATTCGATTAATTTTGTATAAGACATCTAAAATGCGGGCGGGAAAGAGCTATTTTCTTTTTGAGTTCCATACGCAGTAATTATTTTCTATAACTGATAACGTGATTAACCTAAAAGTCGGTTGACGTTATTGTAAATCAAGTGTAGTTCAAGTACCGATGCAAACATCAATAGTAAAAGAAAAAGTTTGAGAGAGTAAAGCTGCGCGATACTGCTTTCCGTATATTTAACCTCAACACTCATTCTTGATTACACTAAACTCCGTCCAACAATTAATCCAACAGCAATTACTTATCTTTCTTCGCAGAAATACTTAATTTGTGTGCAGGGCGATGTCTGATTATTAACCCAATTAGTTTGGTAGTAGGGAACACGAGCTTCTATTTTTTTTTTTTTTTACGAACATAAAAACACCGCAAAATTTGTTTACTCGCAATGTCTTCACCTTGTATTATACGCTTCAGTCATGTATTACTATACTTTTTGACGACGCTTTTTTCTCCCACACCCGCTTCTTAGTCATTCTCCTCTTTCATCCTGTGTATGGTTGTTTTACCCAGCCTCAAGTGCATCTCACATTAGTAGTCGAACGAGACCCTGGTGCTTGTTGGATACCGTGCCTTACCATGCCATGCCATCAATCGATCAATCGATATCCCATTTAATTTCCACCCACCGGCAATAAACGCTCCTGCCTATGAAATTGCCTGCTCTGTCACCCAATGAACGCAACGCGCGTGCGAACTTTTGCCTTCATTCATATATCATCTTCATTCTCTCTATTTTCTTACGTGCCACAATTTCAACCTACCGGTACTGTTATTACGTTACGTGCGCTTTTTGCGCTTTCGAAATCGATAGGTGGAGAAATCTTTAGTTTAATTTTTACATAGCTCGTTCGAAACACGCGATTAATTTGAACAGTACCCGTGCCCGACACCGTGTAAAATTTGAACTGCCATCTTTCACTTGCTCACGTACGTGGGCACTGTAATAACGCCTAAATAACGACGGAGGTAGACCAAGCGTGATCTTCGCATGTGTTTACGTCCCATTTCCGTAACAATTTAAATTCCTCGACTGTTCATACTAATTTCGCAATTTTTTTTTCTTTCTATTACAATGCGCTGTAAAGTTTTGAATAATATATTTTTTCGCTAATTATTAAAATCGCAATTTAAGCAAATAATTTGATAATAATTTTGCATTTTGTTCGTGAGTGTAAAAAAGCCAAATTGATTAGACATCCGTCGATGATTTTGTGAGCGCTGATCGGAGAAATTGTTTTCATTAGCTGTTTTTCGCTCTGCATAATTTCGATACCGGTATTTCAATCTTATTAATCTACTTGTCATTTCTCATTAAATGGCACTCTACAGTAGTAAAATTTCTCTTTTTAAAAATTTTGGGCCAAATTTGAGAACACTAACAGTTTAACTTCTACTCGCTTGCAAAACCCAAGTTGGGTGATCACCAGCTCTATTCGAGACAAAGATAAATACAGAATTGAAATCAAAATTATGGAAATTACATGTTTTAGATTTGACTATTTCTTGTCTGATTTTTCAATTTAACTTGAAAATTAGTCTTTGTTTAGAATATTTGTGTTTACTTTTAATTAATGCGCAAGCCTATTTTTTTTTACTTAAAATTAATTAAAGCAAGATAACCTATGCTACTCTTTGGATATAACCATATTTTCTATTTAGGATTTTTAATGTAATTAATAATGAATACAGTACTATACATGATACATCATACGTGTACACTAAACTTACGGAACTACGATACTGTACTCGTACGAGCAATTCCAGTGGTTCAACTAAAGTAGGCCTATTTTAAGGGAAGATCTTTGGTTCCCTAGGGAAAGATTTTATTTTTTTAGAATTGAAATTCGAGTAATTAGCATTGATTAACTATTGCACGTTCGAGAAAGCGGCGGTTTTGTCTGTGCTTTTTTTTTGAAAAAATACAGTGTAAATAATTTGTAATCTTTGAAGAGAGAGTAAATAATTTTGCCGGGTATCAACTATGTGGCTTATCTCATAATTATTAGTGCTTTTTATTAAGACATGTACAAATAAGCAAGAATTGCGCATTATGATTAATTATTATATTGGATAAATCTTTTATTTTCTTTTTTATCAAGAGCAACCCGAAACACAAGGGTTCCTGTAAGAAATTATGTCAGTTTTGTTTATTGGAAATGTTTTACATTTCTATTATATTAACAAAATATTTTGCGAATGTTTCTATATTATATTATACAGTGCATTATGCTATTTATTAGCCTTGTTTATCTCTACATAACATCGAATCGATATTTTGTATACCGCTTATTCCATGAAGCCTTATAGCATTGTCGACTCTTTAATATAAATTAAGCTTTTTCTACATCTGTTACGATATTATTATTATTTTTTTTTCATATAATTAGAATTATGTCTTCTCTTTCTCGTTGTTTCATTCTCTCCTCTTCTCTCTATCACTCACTTTAAGTATGTTTTTTTTTTTTTTTAATATTATATTTCTCTTTCTCTTCTCCCACAGCTAATTGACGGTCGTCATAAAGCTGTAATGTGGCTGTTGCGGCTATAACGGCTCTAACAAGTCAAATGAGATGGATTCGTGTTCAGCTGAGGACAGTACGAGTCAGGGCAGTGACGAGTCATTGGTTCTCGTTCGGATCAATATCCCCGAACTCGGTGTCCAGGTAATAGACAAGTGCTATTTTTTTTATAAAGGACAATTACATTAGGTATATCTTATTATTTTTTTTAAAAAAAATTGTTAGAAATGTATGCAATTTCATCGAGAAGAATTGGTGTGGGACGTTAAACAGCAAGTGCTGGCAGCATTACCGAAAGTTTGTTTTTATCTTTATATTTTAATTAAATAAAAACTTTAATTATTTACTTTAATTATTTAAAGGAAATGAAAGAAAGTTTTAACTATGGATTATATTGTCCACCGCTAAATGGAAAAGCGGGTAAATTTCTTGATGAAGAACGTCCCTTGTCAGATTATCCATTCAATGGTCCGATTGGTTATTTGGAGTTGAAATATAAAAAAAGGGTATACAAGACGGTCAACGTGGACGAGAAACAGATCAAACAACTTCATACCAAAGTAAACAAATCGATTTATTTTAGCGCTATAAATTTCGGTATATGAAATAAGAACCTATTTGTGTCTTCTCAAAGCTTTCAAAGTGAAAGATAATCCATAAATAATTTAATAATGTTTCAATCTTTCAAAAGATGGCTTAACTTCTAGAAATTACATTTTTTTTAGACTTATATTTTAGAATGTTGTACGTATAATCATGCAGCCACTTTTTATTTTCATTTTCACTTTGAAGAGTTATGTCGCAATCGCTATTATTTTGAGTTGGTGGAGAGCTGCAGTATTATGATTCATTTATGAACTTGATTAATTCTATCGTTGGATTTGTAGTTAATTAATTTAAAATATTATATTTACAGTACCGTAGTTAAAATATTTTATGAATGATCAGAATTAAAATGACGTTGGAATTTTTTGCTAATTTATTTTATCAATAGACAAATTTAAAACGCTTAATGGAATACATACAAAATGCTCAAGCCGAAAAAATTGCCAAATTATTAAATAAAGGATTAGACCCGAATTTTCATTGCAACGAAACAGGAGGTATGGTTATTATGCATTTGAAAAGAAGTAAAAAAATTCATTTTATATTTCATTAAATATTTTTTTAGAAACTCCTCTGACCGTGGCTGCAGTACAAAAGAAATGTCAGAAAACAATACTAACATTAGCTAATGGCGGAGCTTTATTGGATTTTCGAACTAGGGATGGAGTAACAGCTTTGCATAAAGCAGTAGAAAAAAATAATTTGGAGGCCATTAAGGTATAATTGAAGACACAATTTATTACATTTAAAATAAAACAACTGCCTACTTATTGTTGAAAACAGACGTTACTTGATCTTGGAGCTTCTCCCAATTACAAAGATAATAAAGGATTAACTCCTCTTTATTATTCTATTGTTAACAATGCTGATGCCCACGTCTGCGAACTTTTGTTGCACGATCATGCGGCAATTGGAGCAGCTGATCATCAAGGATGGCAGGAAGTTCATCAAGTTGGAATAATTTTTATTAATTATAAATAAAATAAAATACTTTAAAAATAATATTTTTAATGCTCAATAGGCTTGCCGAAACGGAATGGTGCAACATTTGGAACATTTGCTCTTTTATGGAGCCGATATGAATGCGCGAAACGCCAGCGGAAATACTCCACTCCACGTTTGTGCGGTTAACGAACAGGTTCATTGTTTTGTTTTATTGATTTTTATTAATTATTTATATAATTTATTTAGTTGTTAAAAATATATACTTGGTTTTAGGAAAATTGTGCTCGAATTTTGCTCTTTCGTGGAGCGGATAAAGAATCGCTGAATTACGCCAACCAAACCCCTTATCAAGTGGCGGTCATCGCTGGAGACTTAGCATTAGCGGAAGTCATTCAAAATCATAAACCGGAAGACGTCGGTAAGGAAAATTGTTTCTATTACGTTGTAGGTTTTCCAATTCCATAATTAAATTCTAGTTCCATTTCGAGAAGCTCCCAAGTACAATCCGAGGAGAAGAGCCAGTATGGTGTCATCTTCTACTACAGGGAATCTCAGCAGGACTCACAGTGATCCCAGGTTAGAAGCAGTTAACCATATTACCCAAAACAAACCACCCCCTTCGCCTTCTCCTTCAAATCGAAGCCTTCCTCCAATTTCCTCCACCTGCTCCAGTCTCTCAGATACATCGGCCACACCGACCCAAACCCCAGCTCAACCGCACTTGCAGCACGCTGACGTCACGAACGATGATGCTAGCGATTCTATAGGTCTTAATTCTGGTAACTTGTTTGACTTTCAATCAAAACTAAAACGATTTCTTAAAGAGGGCAATCGGCTATATTTAGATGGACTCGTGACGTCACCTTCAGGAGTCGATTTCAATACTTGTACATCTGGTGGTTATGACACGTTTCCTGATCGGCCGGCCCCACTTCAGATGCCCCTAAGTCCCGGTCTCACTTGTGTGTGCTTGGAAAACTATAACCCTATAGAAGATGGCCATTTGAGATTGGTTCAAGGAGATATTATAGAAGGTAAACTGTTTTGTGTGGCTTTAATATTAATATTGCAGTGTATACGTTTATCACTTATAAAAATGTCTTTCGTAAATACTCTAAGTTACCGGAAGCACCGATTGTGGACTTTTGGAAGGAATTTTAAAGGGTCAAAAAGGACTGTTTCCTGCTACTTGTGTTCAAGAAGTAAAGCTAAGGCATCCTGGTAATTTAATAAACGATAATAATAATTTTGCCCTAATATGCTACTTTACAATTTAAAAAAAGTATAAATTAGCGTAGTAATTAATAAGATTAGTCAAACATAATTTTAAAAGTAAGATTTACTTGTTCACTATGAATAGAAAGCCGTTCCTTTATTAAGAGACAGGAAGTGCGAAGAGATTCAAATACTCTGCCAGCCCAACAGCACCAGCAAGTTATTATGATGTCTTCGATGGATAACAATAGGTTGAAAATTTATTTTTAAAGAATTATTGAGAATTTATATTTAAAATTCAATTTTTAAAAGACCTTCTATTGGTGGTGAATGTCGGACAGTTATTTTAAGAAAAGGAAAGAAAGGTTTTGGATTTGTGTTACGTGGAGCAAAAGGTGCTAAAAATATTGCCAACAGTTGTTTTTTCCTTCTATAAAAACTTTAGTTTTGAAATATTGACTAAAAATAAGTTGAAATTAAGTTGCACTTTCTCCAAATTTGGAAGTTGCGTCTACTAATGATATATTTTTAAATTGACTGATTTAAAGCAACCAGTCCCTTAATGGATACTTTGCCTTTGGAAAACTGGCCGGCGTTGCAATATTTAGATGAAGTTGATAAAGGAGGAGTAGCCGATTTAGCAGGACTTCAAAAGGGCGATTTTCTATTAGCTGTGAGTATTTAACTTTTAGTTGAAAACTATTCTAGAAAAAAGTACTCTTGCAACAATACTGACATTTTTTAGATAAATGGTGAAGATGTTTCGCAGACGTCTCATGAAAACGTGGTAAATATAATTCGAAAATCGGGTGAAACGGTGACAATGACAGTGATGACAGCGGTTACTTTTAATAATATGATTACTACTCCCGATACTCCAACCGATCGCATGATTGAAAGTGGAGGACCTGAAAGTCCCGGATTAGGACAAGTTGGAAATGCGCGACAATGTTCTACCCTTCCCCGGAAACTTTCTCGTGGTAAACCTGCCCCTGCTCCTCCGCGTCGTGATCCGCGAACTACTTTATCGGTTGGTCGTGCCAGAGCTCGCTCAATGGTGGCGGGATTAGCTGAAATCGAAGCACTCGATCGTACTTTGGTTGAATATGATTCGGAAGGACGCTCGACTAAATCTAGTTCAATTGAATCATTACCAAATAAACAAATAATCGCCGATCACGTCCAACAACAAACAAACAGGCAAAATATGGGTTCTCATCAAACAGTGGTTATGAAATCAGACCCTTCTCAATACGAAGTTCAACCTGATCAGATGGGCTCACCAAAGGTTTATCAGAGTGTTTCACAGATGAAACGTTCGAAATTAAAAATCGGCCAGAAAGAGATACACATTATTCACAAAACCTTCCACAGCACGCCGGAACTAGCTAATCCAAGTAGTGATGTATGTCTATTTACACGAGATAAATCGCCCGCTAACACACGCCGAAGTCACAGTCACGATGATGTTACGATGGCTCGAAAACTTCACTTATATGATGAAGTTGGATATAAAATGGACGATTTAGGACGTGAACATAATGTCGAAAATGGACACCCACCTCCACCCACTCATCCTCCGCCACCTCCACCTGTTGGTCAAGTAATAAAAGTTGATGTTTCCAGGTCTCGAAGTGAACCACAACCTCCAACAGTCATTCAAATGTCCTCTTCCGGTCAATTTCAACAATGTTCAGCCGCAGGTGTGATGTCCAGTTTTCGCCCTGGTGATAGTGCAAAGTTATACGCATCACCTCAAGAAATAGGCATTATTGGTTACCGCCAATTACCATCTCAGTTACCACCTCCTACAACCACCGCTCCTCCTCCTCCACCATCTGCATCGTCAAACCCACCCCCAGTTCATCACAAACCAGTTTCTACAACCTCCATTCGTTCTCGATCCTTACCTGCAAATGTTCAACCGCCACCAAAGAATAGCAGTCCAAGTAGTAGTGCATCTTCTGAAAGTGATACATCTGGTGAATCGGCAAGTGGTGGATATGCTTGCACAACTTTTAAGCAACCCAGTCTGACACCTTCTCAAAATCAACAGTACTTGCAAAACAATGAAATTCATCAGCACAATAAAGTAATTAAAGAATATGCTCAACCAGCACCTGCGATGCAAAAACATCCTGCTCGAATTGAAGAGTTGAGTCTTGAATCTGAAATGGATCTAGACCAGGTTCAGCCATACATTCCAGAACCTGATTATGATTTGAGCGATGGAGATGAGAATGAAGATGAAGGTACTCCCCCAGTGCCACCCATTCAGCCACCTTTACCACCTAGTGGAGAAAAGAAAAAACCACCCACACCACCGGCCAAGCGAAAAGATAACAGAGGCAGTGGAGCTACTACGATTATAATGGTGGGTGGAGGTGTAAATGAGCAATCAGAAACTGTAAATAAATTGAACAAGGTAACACCCCCGCCACCAGTAAAGCCACATCCAAAAGCCCAACCACAACCATCGCCACCATTACAACCACACAAAGCACCACCACCACCTGCTAAAACTGTGCGTGGACCTCCAGCAACAGTGGCGCCAATCAAAACAGACAGTGATAATGCTGATCTTAAACAAATAATTGCACAAAAAGCGGCAGCTCGACAGCATAGAACTAATAATTCCGATTCCTTTGTAACTTTATCTACCAATTTTAGTGAAGAAGAACCTGTTTCGGTTCAAATTGGAGGCCAACTTCCATCACTTCAGGAAATTGTTTCTCCAAATGAACCGAATGATGTTTTGGTTAATGTTAAAGAACAGATTTCAGCTTTCGAGAAAAAGACTTTTCCAAGTGATGTAGCGTCACCTGTTGTTGTCTCCAGAACGTCACCAGTTGCAACTCGAAGAACTGCAGATGACAATAATAATCGTAAATCTTTGAAAGGTTCACATTCTCAGGTGTTTGAAGGACAGAACGGAAATGGCAGTGCTGATAAAGGTACACCCTCTGTTAAAATGTCAAAGTCATTTCCACAAAAACTTAATGATGAGCAGCACGTAGAAAACAGTAGTTTGCGAATGGATAATAACCATGTTAATAACTCTAATAAAAATTCATTAATTACAATTAAAGGTCCCCCGTCACCACCAAAATCTCAGCAGCAACCACCACAACAGCATCAACAACGGGTTAAGCATAAACAGTCTCAAAAGATGGCTGCTAAAAACGCAAGTGACAATAGTTGTGATCAGAGTGATGAATCTGATGAGAGTGACGATGGTGATGCTCGGAATCTGAAAGCCAAAATTTCTTCTAATGATCATACAGATGTGATCGAAAGCTCAATAACTCGAAGAATTCTGAACAGAAATGCAGTGGTATCATTAGTAAAATTCCCTCCTCCGATTGAAACTGGTGAAACAGATGTTGAAAGTGATGCGGCAGAAGCCACGCCCACTGAGCTCAAGAAAACATTCACCGGTCATGAATATATGTTGAACACCACTCCTACTAATGTAGAAATGGTGAGCTCTCTTCCACAAAACCCTCCTCTGCAACTGCGCGAACCTCTCAATTCTCCCCAGGTTAGACCACAACTTGAACTTTCGCCTCCTCAAGCCAATGTGGGATTTGTTCCTCCGCCACCTGAATTTATTACAGCTAGAAAAGCGCAAATGCTAAATCAACAGCAGCAACAACAAAGGCTGCAATCTCCACAACAACAATATCAGGTTCAGCAGCAACAATATCAAGAGCAATTGCAACAACAACAACAACAATTGCAACATCAGCAACGATTGCAACAACAACAACAACTGCAACATCAGCAACAGTTGCAACAACAACAACATCAGCAACAATTGCAACAACAACATCAGCAGCAGTTGCAGCAACAACAACATCAGCAGCAGTTGCAACAACAACAACATTTGCAGCAGCAGCATCAGCAGCAGTTACAACAACAACAATTGCAACAACATCAGCAACAATTGCAACAGCAACAATTACAACTTAAACAACAACAACTTAAGCAGCAACAGCTTCAGCAACAAAATCAATTGCAAATTCAACAACAACAAATGCAAACAAGTCAACCTAGAAGAACTGCTTCCGGCCTTGCTAATGACGGTCTTACAAATCTTACTCATTCGCCAGTTGAGGAACGAATGCAATCACAAAAAATACCCAGCACACAACAACCATCGGCTACTGCTGTTCCTGGCCTCAGCACTCCAACTCCTCCAGCTGAAATCGGTGCAATTGCTCCACCTCCTGAATTTAGTGACGATGTCCACATCCCTATCGATGTCATTCTTGATGAAGATGCAGCTGAAGAAGAAGCTAGAAATGCAGCAGCTGCTTTAGCTGCTGCGGCGGGTGGTCTTCATTTAACTTGCCCTTCATTTGTGGAGAGGACCACAGTGACATCATCTTCAATCTCTTCCTCATTAGCAGGGCGAGTACCCAACACATCCCGCACAAAAGGTTACACAATGCCTCATGGTCAAATTAATCCTTTAACTCTTCTTCACACTCACCATCTCCATCATCCGTCAATTTCACAACAACATCATCTTCAATCGCAGCATCACCAATATCTTTTACAACAGCAACACCATTTACATCAACAGCAGCTATTAAATTTAGGCGTTGGCTCTTCAGCTACATTAGGAAGAGTTCCGTCATCAGTCTTGTCTTCATCCTCCTCCGTGGCAGTGCGTCCAAACAGCGCTAACTTAGTAAGTCGGACACCAATTTCAAGCACTACAAAAAGTAGAATGGGAAACATGTCACAATTGCCTCCTTCGGCGCAATTCCAACAACAGCAACAGCAGCAAGTTGGGTCGTGTAATGGCGTGATGGGAATGGCCGCCACTCGAGACGAAGTGTATGATTTACCCTATCACTATCAACAACAGTTGCAATTAAGACAACAGCAAATGAGCAAATTAAAATTGAATGGGGATTCGTCAACTTCTGCTGGAATACCATCTCACCAAATGTCTACGTCTGGGCCTTTTAAAGACTTTCACAGCAAACCTATGGTCCAGTGGACGATTAAAGACGTTTCTGACTGGTTAGAAAGCTTATTTCTTCCCGAATATAAAGCTCGTTTCGAAGCTGCTGGTGTGGATGGACGCACTTTGTGCTATTTAGACAATAATTCTCTAGTGGAACTGGGTGTGAAAAAAGTTGGACATAGAATTAATATGGAGAGATCGATGAGGAGGCACGCAATGATGAAATAATTTTTCAAGTTGAATAATTTTTAATGACGCACCTTTAGACAAGAAAAATCAATTGCTTTTTACTGTAATACATTTTTAAAAAAAATTGTAAAAATGAGGTTTTTTTAAAAGAAAAATGTTTTTTAATTTTTTGAAAAATAATAATTAATTGGCAAATATATATACCGTATAAAAGAAATTTAAATACAAACTAACATAAAAACTGCTGTAAAAATAGTTAATCAATGAATTTTCTTGTCTAATGGTACAAATGATTATCTTAATGCAGCTATTCTTCCTTATGGACATTTAATTCTGTTCGAAACTCAATAGGAATGCATTTATATCAAATAATTTAGTCCAAGGTTTTTTTAAACAAATTCGAAATTTTTTCATCTTCATAAATAAAGAACAGGTAAAACAGTTCCAATATTATTTTTCTTAATTAATAACGAATTTTGACTACTATGATAATGTGATGATGTGCGCTGGTGCTTTAACCTCATATGTGTAATTATAACGTGAACATTTTTTTTTTGTTATTGTCATTTTTTTTAGAGAATTTATATCTACATAAACTTTCTAGTCAAAAAACCGTTTTTTCCAATTACCGTACCCTATTATAATGGTCAACGCTAGAAATAAATAGACAACCATATTAAAATATTTACAATTCTCCTACATGCTCTGTTTAATTATATGAGGAACAAAGTTAAAAGTATTTATTACGATCAGCAAATTGTTGGAGTAAAAAGTAACACTTATAAGCAGTGCATAAAGGAAAGTTGCTAATATCAGGTAAATTCAGTAACAAGGAATTTTTCAAGTTAAGTCAAAGTATTAGTGCAAGAGCCATTAACATTTTTTTTGGACTGTGTGGCAGTTTTTTATTTAATTATTCAACATGATCCAAAAAAAAGTTTTCTTGCAATAATACTTTGATTTTTGTCTTTGCTTTTACATATGCCTTGTTACTGAATCTACTTACCGTATTTATTTTTCAATCGCCTGGTAAAACGATATTCGAGTTGTTGGTCACTCATCAAATCAAATTTTTACGGTAATGTAAACAATAATAATTTTTTTCTTTGGATACTATACATGTATGTAAAAAATTTATTTTTATTTTTAACGCTTTAAAAAAAAAAAAGTACCGGAACCATTTTTTTGATATAAAATATGATCCTGAAATACATGTATGTAATTAAAAAATAACACAGAGTGAACAACAATTTCGAAAATTACTGGGTTTTTGTCGTTATTAATTTATTTGCATATTTCTAACATTATTTTGATTGTTACACATACCGTATATCTATGCAGATGTCACTTCTATTAACTTTTTCTCTACTTCTGATCTTTGTCGAGGGTCTTTTTCCGCGAAAGTTGTAAGCTTTTTGTTAATTTTTATTTTAGATTTATTTACGTACGGTACATAATTTTTTTTTTTAATTTTGTACATCTAAAGTAATTATTTTGGTTATTTGTCTCAATATTCAACTAGAATTGCCTGATATATTGATAATGAAGTTTTCAACGTGATGTCACGTTATAACTGTTTTTAAATGTGTTGTTATATCGCTAAAAACGAGAGTTGATATCCAATTTAATACATTTGATTTTTATGTACATTTAGATATCGAATAATATTTAAAAAGAAAAGATAAAACTATTTCGTTTCGATGGACATTTCATATTTCGCATTTATGGTAGTCAAAGTTAAATAAAGTGTGCCAAAGGCTGTTATCTGAGCTTCCACTTTTTGTTGATTAACACAATCATCGAATATTCATCAAACAAATTACTTTATAATATTAATATTATTATAACCTCCAAACAAGACTTAAAATGTACTAAGGATACGAACTACAATATGGAAAGTTGCTCATATCAGTAATAATCTGCTAATTGACGCTGGGGCAATAATTTGAGGGAAAAAAATGAAAGTTGGTTTAAATTGCAAAATAATATTTATCCCAACTTCAAACTATTATTATTTGATTATTTTTAATAGTTAAAGTAAAAAGTTGACCAAGAAATTTAACTTCCTGCTGATAAGGAAATTATTACCCATTTAATCTTGAAAGTGCAAACTTCGATCATAAGTATATTTTATCGTTTAGTTAGATGGCTAATGCGCGTATAATTATAATAATGCAAACATTCGGTTTCCTTATTTCTAAACTTTGCGATTTGAATTTTTATAGCACCTATACTTATAGCAATCCTTATTAAACATTTTAAAAAATAAAGTTTTTGAGATAAAAAAAGATATACATTTACAAAAATAAAAAATAAATAAACGTTCCATTAATAAATACAATTTTTGTTTTAAACTCCCGTAGTTTAAGGTCTTGCACTGCCCTACTGTACAAAATAATACACTGTATTATAATAAATTAATATACTGTACAGTAATATTATTATGGTAATATGCTTTTGTTCTGAAGTATTTTGGTTTTCCTTATAAATTTTTAATGCGAGGTTTGCTTTAAAAAATTATTTTATGCAGCACTGTATTAGTTTTTATCTACAGTATGATTTTTGATTTTCTATCCGATTGGGAAACTATTTTTCAAGGTAAATTATGGCCAACGACAACATACTCTATGGCAAAAACACAAGAGCAACATGCCCGGTAACAGATTTATTTTAACCCAATAAAAAAAGGATCCAACAAGTGCAATGGTTCCAATTTTGAGCCATTTCAATTTTACGGAGAAAGTTTTTTTATGTAAAAATTTAAATTTTTTGGTACCGTAAATAAAAAACGTTAAAAAATTAATAAAAGTAAAAAAAAAAAAAAAAAAACATTTTTCTTTTTGCTTGTGTGGCTGCCTAAATCTCTCAACATTACACCTTGTGATGATCAATTTTTTTTTGGGAGGGGGACTACTGCGGTTTTTGATTTCAAATTGGATAAATCCTGCATTATTTGGAAATCCATCAAAAAAAAATTATTATTTAATTTATTAAAAATACCGGTACAATTTATACAAAAATAGCTTAATGAGTTTATCAGTAAAAAGGCGGAAAATTGGGAATCTTTACACTTATTATAAAATTTTTTTATAAACTGAAGTTGACCAAAATACTGTATAAATCTCGGCTTCAAAATTTTCCACTCTGAGGACGGCCCTCAAACAAAGAATTTGAAAGAAACACAAGAGGTACGAACAGTTACCAGTAAAGTTCAGAGGCAAAAGCGCCTATGCCACGCAGCAATCGCCTCGCGCTCAAGGCAGCATACGACCTTTGCTTCTCTCTAGCTGTTGTGTACGCTCTCGGGCTGATATTATTAAGCTTTTAACCTTTCAAAAATAGCTACAAGTAGTTTGGTAATTTGTAATCTTAAACACCAGAAAAAAGCTTTCAAAAATTAATTTCAAGTGGACAAAAAAGTCAAGTTCATAAAATTGCCATATACAGCATAGGCCTACTGTATTTAGTTTTAATAATAACTATTGTTTTTGAACAGGAAACCGAAAGGGGAGTGGGGGGGGGAGCGGGCCACTTTTCTCAGCCCCTTCGCATCGCAATGTTTCTTCGATGGCGATTGGTGATGACGACGTATAGTAGAGCCGATGTGAGGCTAGACGAAAAAAAAGTGAAAGTAATGTTTTGATTGCTCAATGTTTCATAGCTCAAAGTACGCGTTCACGCTCATCGTCCGCTTCTCAGCAACGCGTTTCGTTTTCTGTTTGAGCCATTGGATTACGAAAGGTTGAGTGCGAAGCTACGGTACTGCCATCTGCTCAACTTGTAATACCGGTATTATTGTTAAAGCTGCCAAAATGAATGACAACCCACCACCGTATGGATTTAATAACTCGGATTTTCAAGGTAGAAAGCCATTTTACTTATTAGAATAATTAGCGCATTATTTCTCTGAGATATTGCGTTCGATGATGTTACTAAGACGAATAATTATTATTGTAATTTCAAACTTTGTCTGCACTCACCAGTGGCGGATTAAGCACTTTTGGGGCCCTAGGCAAAAATATTTTTCGGGCCCCTAGTGCCGTAGCGAGGGTATATT
>JAQGAZ010001159.1:0-35135 GCA_034692225.1 Polydesmus complanatus | reverse complement strand
ACTACCAAAATGGCAGCCGGTGTTAACCAGCTGATGGCGTATATGTTCCCGATCAGGAAAAGGAATAAGCTATCCAACACAACACTACACATTTAAATGGTCGCTGCATGATTTAAAAAAAAACACATGGTAGACGTTCTGATGGCTCATCATTGTTCCTACTAAGCTGCTTAATGTATGGCCGATTAGAAAATTTATATATATGAAATTAAATCTAAATTTGTTTAAGAAAAACTGAATGACCTAACCATAACATCTTCTAGTTATAATTTTTAAGAGTTGTTGAGCTGATGTAAATAAATTACTCTACTTGATACTAAAAAATTCAAATAGGCTAACCAATAAAATATTGTGTTAGGCAGTCTATAGCTGAGCTCAGCAGGAACAGGTTACTTATTTGCTTTTTATTTACATACATTTAAACCATAATGGCGAAATAAAACCCAAAACCATAGTGTGCCTTAATAGAAAAAAAGGCGAAGCAGCGTGGGCCACATAAATGCTTCGCCTCATATACTCGGACAACGCTTTAACCAGTTCCTAGATATAGGTGGAAACTACCAAAATGGCAGCCGGTGTTAACCAGCTGATGGCGTATATGTTCCCGATCAGGAAAAGGAATAAGCTATCCAACACAACACTACACATTTAAATGGTCGCTGCATGATTTTTAAAAAAAGACATGGTAGACTTTCTGATGGCTCTATCATTGTTCCTACTAAGCTGCTTCCTCTAAAGTGATTAGAAAATTTATATCTATCAAATTAAATTTTAATTTGTTTAAGAAAAACAGATTGACCTAACCAAAACATCTTCATGTTATTATTTTTTATAAGTTGTTGAGCTGATGTAAATAAATTACACTACTTAATACTAAAAAATTCAAACGTGCAAGCTAATAAAATATTGTGTTAGGCAGTCTATAACTAAGCTCAGCAATAACAGGTTACTTAAATGCTTTTTATTTACATACATTCATACATTAGAACTTGGGCGTTTCAAATTAAGCAGAGCGAGAACCTCCTTATGCAGTAACTACAAGTTCTATCTAAAATAAGTTCTATCATCACAAACTACCCGCTAAATAATCACTCTAAAGGCAAGAATAAAAGAAAGAAGAAAAGACAACATTAATCTGGAAAAAACCTTCTTCCCAGCCAAATAGAACAGTGTCCGTGCAATCCAATGCCATTTATCTACTCCACCTACTCATTCCATTGAACGACGCAAATTTAAAGCAAGCATTATAATAATCTGAAAACAAAAACTAGCGCAAGCGTTTAATTAAGTTAAATAAGTTTGGCCTACCTTGACTCGTATTACGCTGACTTGTAAAGTTGACAGTCAATACTCCGCAAATCCAAGGTTGAATACCTCTATAACAAGACTTTATCAAACTGGATCTAAAAACAGAAAAAGAAAAACAAACCATTAGAAATAAGAGAATCAGAGAAAGACTCAAAATAAAAATAAAAAATTGAAGAAATAAGTCATGGTGAAAAGCAGGGATACCGCATACACAACAAAAAATAGTTTCGTGCGTAAAACTCGAAGTAATTTAAAACTAAAAAGCCAAAAAAAAAAAAAAAACTCAACTTTTCCAGAATGATGGAACAAGAAAAATAAGAAGATAAAAATCGCGGAGCAATTTTATTAAAATATGTGTACACTAGTAATACTATTACAATCATAATATCATGTTTTATAGATTTGATATGCAGAAATAAGCTTTTATATTTTCCATTGCAAAATCATTTCCAAAATCTGCTTATTACAAACGCAACTAAGAATAAAAAAAATTAGAATATAAAGCGATAAGCGCATATAAGACGAAAAATAATACTCCAGTAATAAATAATAAACAGGACCCAAAACGATGCTCTGAAGCATCAGTCAAACGCTTACGTTTCTCTCGCATAACTTTTGATTACCAAATTAAATCCAACTTTTCAATTCAAGCCGCTATTTACAAAAGACTGAAAAACTCCCAACTCCCCTTATCCAATTTTTCTTCAAAAAAAAAAAAAAAACAATTTTCTAATATTGTTCTAAATAAAAAAATGAAAAAAATATTTTCATATTGATTAAACTGCTTCCTACGAACTTACGTTTATTTTCCAATCCGCTCTGATGTAACGCCAAATACAATATCAAAATGGAATAGTAAAGCTAAAACCGAAAAAAGCAAAGGCGAATAAAAATAAAATTCACTCTTAAAAATTAAATGGTACTACACAGTATCAGCTGTATCTTGGTATCAGCTTGATTATAAAAAACACTAGAAATCGTCCAATTGCTCAATATTGTTTTTAGTTAGATGGTTGATATAAAAATTATTAAGCTCGTTTTACATTTAAACTAAAGAAAAGATATAATATATACCAGTACCATATATTTGTTAGAAATAAATCATAATTTTGGAAATGTTTCCTTTACAAAATACCGTCAATTGCTTGCTAACGAGTAAGATACCAAATTCGCGTCTAATAAGATAGGAAAACCGAAAGTGTAGCCTACTCGTCACCGTGTGGGTGCTATTGTGTTGATAAGAGTCGAAAGAAAAAAATAAAAACTCCAATTCATCCTTAAATATTGAAATGATAGCGGACTAGTTTTCATGAAAACGAGCTACCACGATACCCACAACATGGTACTGTAGAGATCCATCCCAGCAGTTAATTATACTCTTCCTGCGGTACCACATTAAAAGTCCGTTGTTTTGTCCTTCTACGCTTATTATTAAGTTTTTCCTATACCGAAACCTCTTTTCCCCCAATGCGCAATAATATTGGCGATAAAAACAAAATCTAGGGACAACAAAGTTCAACTACATTAAAAGATTCTTTAGCATAATAATTATTATGAGTCTTGTACACCGTTATTTCAACTTCTTCGTATAACCACGAGAAATGCGTCGAAAGCAAACGAGTTGGAAATTAGATTAGCTGCATATGTTTTATGTCTTTGGAAATAATGTCATTTTTGTCAAAACAAAAACTCTGAAAGAGAATGAAAAAAATAACTTACGAAGCAATAGCGGCGTTTGGTTCCCGTAAGAAAAGCGATCATGTAGTTGAGTGTTGATATGGTTACCGGTAGTACCGTTCTCTTCCTACCGTAGGCTCTGCGGCATTCGAAGGCTGTGGCAAAACAAAACAGAAAAAAATAATAAGAAAAAAGCGAGAATAGACAACGGACAAACAGAAATTAAGAAAAAAAGCGTTGGCGAATAGACAATACAGTATCGCGTTCGTTTGCTGAGAATATTAAAATGTAGTTGGGTGAAGACAAATCGGAAGAAAAATTAATAAAAGTGTATGCGTAAATAAATACAGTAAGACTTAAGTTATGTCAAATTCGTTGTAACGACATTCAACGGCATTTCAACCACGCGAGCTCACAATTTATTCTATTTTCTAACCTGATTTAATTATTTACTATAATTTCAACCCACCTTCGGCTATTATTAATAAAGAACAAACAAAATTTCACTGAGATAAATACTCGCTACGCTAAATTTCCACAATCATAACAACAACAAAGACTTACCCGATATGCCGCATTGTAGATGAAACATGGCGGATTTCTCCCTCTCGATTCTGGTGGCGACCTGCTCGGAGTACATTATGATTCCTCGAGTTAATTCTTCGCACTATTAAATAACTGTCGATGTTTCTTTTTGATGTTAAATTCATTAATTCAAACACATACAAATGTTTTAGGCGAAAGAAGACGCATTGAAAATGTCAATTTTCATTTTTCACTACATCGACAAGAACTTCAACGAAGCAGCCATGACACGTCACTTTTCAACTCTGCTTGTTAGAACTTTAACGCGCATGCGCATTTCATTTTCTTTTTTAATTACAGTATTTTTTTCTTTTATATTAAAAAAGCGCTACTACAGTGAGTTACTAAAAATATTTTAATATTAAAAATAAATTTATACTTATTTTTAACAAAATCTATTTTTTAACTAAATTTATCATTTTTATTTTGGTTTTCCATTTTTGGTTGTCATGGCAACCGTATGTTGCAGAGCCATCTAGCGCCATATTGTACGCGCCGAAATTCAAATATTACTTTTGTCAGGTAAACAGTACTGTTAACGCGCGTGTTAAGGTACTGTACATACCTAATACTCGGAGTAATAATTATTGTAATATTATCTTAATACAGTAATTATAATCGGCTGAAATTTTAGAGATTTCGTTAATTTACGACAATCACATCTCGTTGGTTGTTAAACAAGAGCCTCTTTAGCTCAGTGGTAGAGCACTGGTCTCGTATATGAAAGAAAGTTAACCAGGGGTCGTGAGTTCAATTCTCATAAGAGGCAAACCTTTTATTTAAAACATAATTATTCAAGTCATTGCCAATGCTTACATTTTTTAACAGCTTGGTTTCAAATTATAATTCAAATAATAATAATTATAGTGTAGTCAAATATTTCACAATTTATTTTAAAAAAGTAAATTTTTGCTCTGTATGTGGATGTTCACTGTTACATGTCATATCTCACCATTTTGTGGTGTTTGACTTTGAAAACCGTATTTGTTGTCGTCCAACAAATAGTCGTTGAATAATATAATTTCTTTATTAAACGCATCTAACATATTTTTTTTTAAAAAAAAAAATTAATTTCGAAATTATTTTTCTTATTTTAAAGCGAATTTATCAGAGACCTTGGTGAAGTTGAAAAGGCCCAGCTTGACCGCCATATTCTTCGGGTAAAAGTTCAATGGGAACTATTTCGTTTAATTCGGACCAATCGGAACCGTAGCAACTGATCTAATATAATGATATACGATTAAATCATACAACCATATTAATATTTAAAAAAAAAAAAAAATAATAATAATAATTTATTATTGATTTACTTTTTGATTAATATGGTGTGGTAGAAAAAATAACAAAGTTTTCATGGTTGCTATATGCAGAGTTGAACAATTAATAAAAACCAGTTTGTTAACGCGTATAGGCATCGATGACTAAATAGCGTATAAGAATATAAGACAAAATTAATAACAAAATTATAGAGATCAATTAATTAAATTTTTGTAGCTCTATAATAATTAAAGGGCATGCAGATTATTCTACGGTAAAATATCTGCACAATAATTAAATTTGCTACAAGTATTAAGTTTGCACATTTTTCATCCCAACAATTGAGCCATTTTTTATCCCTCTTCAAAATTAGCAAAAAATGGACATAATTGCTTATTGCTGACCAACTTTACCACAAATGCTTGTATAACATTTCTTGCAAAAGGCGGCCACGAGACTTGATAGTAGTACCACGAAGGGCAGTTTTGAACGTCGATCAAGATAATCCCACCATTTAGTTGACAATCTGGCCGTCTCACGCAAACGTCCCCCATAATAGAGGCTAGTTTTAATATGTCGTTACATTTTCGTGAATCGGTTCCAAGTCTATCAATTAATAAGCGCATTATTTTCGAAATGTGAAATATAGTTTTAATTATCAATAGTTATTTTTCCTTAAACAAAACATTCTCCACAAGTGTTTTAAAAATGTCAACTAAATTTCATGAAATACAGTACTGTACATATGTTTATAAGGTTAGACTGCGTAATAACTCAGAGTTTTCTGGAGTAAATTGACTTTAAGGAAAGATAATTATTACTGTATGTAAGTTGTATAATTAATCAATGTTTTGTTTTTTATTGTTTTTACTTTGAAAGTCTTGAAATGAATACTATTGGCTTGTTTAGACACGTTCGGATCAACGCTGTTCCAAAACTATTTTTTTTAATAAAAAAAAAAAAAAAAAAAACTAAATATAATCAGACACAATTATTTTGAGTATTGCAATGGCATTTACTTTGAATTTAAAATTTCACGTAGAGACGAATTGCGCACATCTCTATTGCTCCACCATAATGGAAAACGTATTCGGTTTTTGTAATATATTTGCATGCTTTTCTTAGTTAATTCCACGTCAAACTCGCACGAACGAAGAAACATTAACAAAAAATCATTATCTAAAAGTATCATTACAATTTAATATTATTACTCCGTATTAAATCCGATTTATTTATGAAAATACATTACCATTTCTTCCCTTAAACGGAGCATCAACATTAAGCCATTTCTTTAACGCACTTAAACATTCAATATTTTCGTTTGTTAAACTGTTGTTAATTTTTGCCAAACTTTCCATTTCCAAATCAAAATTATTCAAGTTTGCAACATACGCTGCGAGGAGAGTTGAAAAGCAGAAAACAATGCAATTTACAGTGTCATAATTATGTTATAGATATATTTTCCTTTGACCATGCAACGCGGTTCCCTAAATAGATAGGCCTACGTCCCGACCACTAGCTTTGAAGTAAACAGTTTTTCATTTGATTGACATCACACGTTGGCTGGAATAACACAGGTGGTTTTTTTTTTAATTAATATTTGTCGCATTATCAACGAAAAAATTGAATGCAGTTTATTATGATACAATTTGATTATTTCGACATGCTTAATTTGTTCCTTTTCTATATATATATAGACTATATATATTTTTTTTTTTGAAAATTCCCTCATTGCCATATTAATTCTTATTCATAAGTCTGTTTTTCAGAGCATTAAGCCAATTGCGAATAACTTTTTTTTTAATATTGATATTATTGATGTTAAAGACAACTTGAGGATAGTAACCTCATGTGACAATAATTAGGTAAGCGGGATATTTCAAAACAATTATTAAATACCGAAATAGAGTTGGAAAAATAATAGATACGTAATTTGGTTTACCTTGGAAAATTCCAAAAATACTGTATAATCATTAATTACACCGCAGTGGTGGTTATAAGGGCCTCTTTAGCTCAGTGGTAGAGCACTGGTCTCGTATGAGAGATAGTTAACCAGGGGTCGTGAGTTCAATTCTCATAAGAGGCATTGTTTTTTCTTTAGTTCAAATATTTACTGAGAATTGTTAGCTTTTATCATTTTGTAGATTCTAAAAAAAAAAAAAAATTGCCAGTCCATATTTACCAAAATTACCGGTTTAAGCAATGGGGCTTTCCCTCATTTGCTTATAATAAAAGCCTGTAAAAAAACTCTTAAATGTTATCAAACATTTCCACGCTTTACTAGCTCGAAAAGTTGCAATTACATTCCCTCATTAAACTGACCTACTTAATTGGTGTTTTCGCCACTACCATTAATTATTCAGCTGTATGTGTATACAGTGAGCGGTACTATGTACAGTATCAATAGCGAACCATAAAAATGGGAAACTTTACAATAAAAGACACCTGCTGTATTTGCGATTAATTTATACTTATGAGGTAAAGTTTTATGACTTGGCAATACTGTAATTATTTTAGGTTTTATCCGCAAATTAATTATTAATTGAGGTTTTAAATCAGATAATTATAAACCCTCAAATAAACCATATTAAAATGAGATGCGGTGAAAACAGCGAGAGCCTCTTTAGCTCAGTGGTAGAGCACTGGTCTCGTATAACAGGTGGTTAACCAGGGGTCGTGAGTTCAAACCTCATAGGAGGCATCTTTTTTTCTGTTGATTATTAAAAAAATTAACTGGAAAAGACTTGATATTGTTTTACTGTCATACATATCAAGTAAAATTTTTTTTTTATTTACCGATAGAGGACGCTAATACATTTGTAATCTATTAGAGATAAAACTAATGTTAAATTTACCAACTTTTGATTAATTACAGTAATTATTAGCTTATTTATTTTTAATTTAAAATGGATAATAAATCATTGACAAATTATTTTTTATTGAAAACTCTAATTTCATTGTTATACTCCATACATTTGTATTGGATAATATTATACTGAAGTGCCAATATAATAATTAAGAACACCATGTGTGTTGGGTGTCCCTAGAGAAGCAGCCATTTACCTATTTAAAATCGAAATGTCCTTGGTGGATTGTAGTGAAGCGTGGTCAACACGTGATACAGTGTGAGGGACTTACTGTAGGTAGAGTGATTGATAAGACCGCAAATAGAGCTTGAACAAACTCATTCCGCGCATAAGTAGTTGGCGCCAGACGAGTTGTTATCAATCAAAACGGTAGGCTTCGGTTTTTTTTTTTTATTATCAAAATTAAACGCAATGAATTCTCAATGATCTCGTAGAATCGGTTCGTTCGGAACCGTTAATTCCAACTGGCGAGCTACATTGTCGATCTTTAATGATTTGATTAAATTTGGTTGACGGTATATTTATTTTTATACGTTATATTTATTCTAAATTAATGATTTAATCTGCAATTTTAACAGTGTAATTTTTATTTTTAAAAAATGAATTTTTGATTTCCTTTTTTGATTTGACTCTTCACAATTGACCGTCATCTACAGCACCGGTAATAGTATTTTTTATATATAAATATCAGTATTATTTTATTAATTTGTTATTTTTTTTTTTGTTAGCAATGGCGCAATCAATAGATATCTTTTAATGATCGAAAAACAAGTGTCGTTGGAGTGTTTTCCACTCTGATATCGATCTCAGTCACACCGTTATTACTTATAAATAGGAGTCGAGAAACAGATATCGACTGATAAATCAAACTTGGAAACGAATTAAAAGCATCGTTTCGATTATTAATAGAAATGGAAACTGATAAAATTTGGTGATTTAAAATTTACATCGTCTACTTTAAAAATTTGATTTATTTCTCGATTAAAAAGACAAAAAAAATAATGTACTAACGCGGGGGGTAAACAACCTTATCGATTGACAGGCGCACTTTCGACGTATGCCAATAATTACTCGTATACTGTATTGTAATTTTTAACATTATCTGTTAAAAATTACAATACAGTATACGAGTATAAATTTTAAAAACTGAAATCTGAACTACGAGTATAAATTTTATACTCGTAGTTCAGATTTCAGTTTTTACAACACCTTTAAGTGTAATAACTATAAAAAAATTTACCGTATATGTTTTAGCAAACATTTAATATCGAATGAAATCTAACATTATACGAACTTTTTATTTTTCAAATGCGTTTATCACTTTTATAGTATTTTTGGTACTTAAAAAATAAAGATTTTTTTAAAAAATAAAACATCGCTTAAAATTTAAATAAAAACGCATAAATAAAAATGTTAAATGTTCGCTTACCATAAATTTGAACAGCCTCTCCTCCATCGTCAAATTTTATGCTAATCTTTGTTTTTTGAAGCACATTTTTTTTTCCTTTTAAATATATTCCCCGGTAGCTCATAATTTTTATTTTAATACGTATTACATTTTCTTTTAAAATTTTTGCGCTAGCGAAAACAAAAATGCACACCCGAAATTTCTACGCGATTGACCGAAAACACCGACAATAAAAATCGTAAACCACACGTTGTTGTTCTCCACGGGAGATCAAATGCTAATTGAAAATTAATTTCAATTTAACAAAAATCTATAGTCCAATTAAAAAAAAAAAAAGTTTTAGGTAAAAAAAAATGACCTTCTAAAGACGATATTGGCAGCTAATATTCAGAATTTCAGCTGTAAAAACAAAAAAATTATCAAAGAAATTATTTATTTATTTTTTTATCAAAATAAACTTTATGAAATTCACTGTAAAATGGCTCAATTTTCGCAAATTTTTGTTTAATATCGGGCGGAAGTTGTATGGCACCATATTTAACACCCGTTCAGTTAATATTTTATTTTAATATCGCAAACCACGAAAATTACCGCAATTTATTTGTAAACATTTTGTTAAACTAAAAAATAATTTAATTAGGCCAGTAGATGAATCACGCTCGTAAATATTAAATAATATACGGTTTCAACAAACAAAAACAAAATAATAATAATAAAAAAAAGCAAAGCCATTTTCATTCGAGTTATATCTTTGATATAAATCGGCAGAATAAATTAAATCAAGTTTGCGATGAATTGACTGTATATCAAAAAACTCGTAGATTAGATAGAAAAAGAAAAAAAAAAACAATCGCGTAGTTGATTACTCTTCGGCTGTTTGATTTCATTTCGGGTTGTTATATTATACAAAAAAGGTGTAATATTTTGTTATTCTCTACTTGAAAGTTGATGTTATCGACCATCTGGATCGCGAGCGCACTGCCAATCTCGATTCGATCGACTAACAATAAATGAAGTAGCAAGAATTTTAACTCGGGCGATGTTGTTCTCATCGTCGTCGTCGATTAAAAAAAAAACTTACTCGATTTAAACGTTTGATTAAAAACAAAAATCACTCTTCATCGACCTTTTGACTCAAATCCCACCCGTATCTCTCCGATCCATCGCATAATCGTCGATTACCGGCGCATTATCAGCATCGTTTTCGATTTTGTTGATTTCTTTTTTCACTCGCTCGCTTATTATTTACTTCGATCGATGGGGGGGGTTCTTTAATTAAAAAAAATATATATATAATGTATTATAAAAATCACGTCATTCTCGATAAAAACACTCCGCTCTTATTAACTTTCAACCAATCACCAATCTTTTTTTCATCCTACGGCGCTGTATTCTGGGAAACAACCAGCTTGGCAGTTGCCAACTAGAACCGTAGGGTTCGCACCTTCAAAGCCTCGTTAACACCGGTAAAACATCAGATGTAAATGAGTTCGCGACAGATTCACGGTCACCTCCGAAGTTTGGAAGCCGAATGTCACTTCGATTTTAAAGAATTTATACATTGATGATAAAAAAACTTTTGAAAAAAGTAAACAAAAACAATCTTACAACTGAGAAAAAAGAAAAATGATTTAACAAAAAAAAAAATGTTTTTGAAGCTGGTTTTGATCGCGTTTCTATGGGCATTTGCTCGATCCCAAGACACGGATTTGGATTTGGTGGAAGAACGAGCTTGGACGTTATGTTTAGACAGTTTATGGAACTCGTGCGTGGGTCGTTGCGGTCGACATTTGACCGGTCCGCCTTACCTCTGCGGTTGCGATTTCATGTGTTTGGCTTACGGCGATTGCTGTTTAGACTTTCAATACGAATGTACGTGGGATTCGGAACTAAACCACACGCTGCGTGACAACGCCACTCAGGTTTTCAACTCCGCCCGCATGTCTTGCGTGGGACTGTCCACCACGATGGAATACGGAGTGTTAATGATTAGCAGCTGCGCCTCGTGGTGGCCCATGCCCATCGTCGACGAAACTTTAAGAAACACCACCAGAAGTCGTTGTTTGGATTTGGATACTTCCAGTTTGAAACCAGTAATGGGCGTGAATTTCGGAGAAATTTACAAGAACGTGGACTGCGCTCATTGTAACGGAGTGAGAAACGTCGTCGTTTGGCCGTTTGACGTCAATTGCACCACCGATACCATCGACAATGGCACATTTCCTTGGTCACATCAGAGTTGGTTATTATCTTGCACCGTGGAAATGGACGTGGAAACATTGGAAAAATCAAACGCTAGAGCTTGCGCTTACGAAGTGGGCGAATGTCCGGTGACGTCGTCTTCGGATGAAGATACGTCTGGCCAGCATCCTCAGCTAGATAAATCTAAAGAAATAATTGACTTGGAGTTGACCCAGTCGTGCAGTTCTTACAGCAAACCGATCATGGTGATGAACGAAGATCAATCGATGGTGACTTATAAAAACGTGCATTGCGCTCAGTGTAACGGCCATTGCATAGATAATTTGTATTGTCCGCAATGGGAATTACAACCGCGTCAACCCCGATTGTTGTTGGACTCTGCTCAATCCGTGTATTACGAGACCGGCGTGACGGCGGACACGCGTCGATCTACCATCCCCAATCTGCCGGCGGCTTTTTCCATATTATTTTATTTCCACCAAAACGGTTTTCATCTCAACATGTTCAGTTCTTACAACGAAAATTGGAAAGAAAATTGCGACGAGAATCAAATTTGGGATCCTTTTTGGGAAACTTGCCGCGACGTGTATTGCGCTTCTCAATTCACTTTGGAGAATTTTCACTGCGTCAATAACGGCAATTCCAACGGCGGCGTCCCCGTCAGCAACAGCACTTACACCAACGTCACGCAATTCGATAACGTCGACGTCAGTCAAGTGCGTTTAGACATGGAAATTCAATTGCAAGTACCCGTTAACAGTTCGGTAGAAGAAATTTTAGAAAAAGAATTCATCGGCGCGCTCTCTCAAACTTTTAACATCACCGACAATCGCTTCGTCAATTACACTTCTTACAACAAGTCGTTCGTCAACGGTTCTTACACTAACCAAGAAGAAGTCAGCGTCATTTTATTGGGACCTTTAGAACCCTTAGATCCCACCATCGAAAAAATTGTCGGCATCATCGCTTACGGCGTTTCTTTAGATCAATTGTGGTTGGAGCTGAGTAAAAGCGGTTTGGTAGTCAAAATATTTGGCATTCAAGAGCAAATTATTCAAGTCACCAATTCCACCGACGCATCCAATAGTACGAATACCACGTCATCCTCCAGCGAAGATTGGTGCGAAGATGGACGACAATTAGTTTATCAAAATGATCAATTCACTCCCATCGTCATTCCTTATTCCGCTTCCAACCAATCTTTAAACATTTACATCAATTCGACCGGCGAAACTTATCTGCCCGGACAGTTTATCGCCAATATTTTAATGACTGGATATCAAGGTTCTACTCTAGTCAATGTATCCGGCGCAGTCATCATTTGCGACGAGAGTTACCACAACGATTCCTGTTTAAGGGTGATGATATTGCGTTCTGATTACCGAGTGTTTCCCAACGGTACAATCGAGTACATCGGAAATATCTCCGAAGTATCGCCAAACACGTATCCGCCGAAAGAATACGAAATTTTGCCCGACGGAAATGCTTTAGTATGTTTGTCTTTCGGTTCCCAACCGCCCACTTTGCATTTCCAACTCGGCAGCACCTACAAAGATCTTAAAGCTCAAAGTTTATTAACCACTATTTTATTGACCATCAGCTCCACCACTCTCATTTTGACCATCGCGCATTACGGGTTGTTCAGTTCGTTGAGAAATCTTCCTGGTTGGACGATATTAAATCTCTGCGTCAGTTTATTGGCGTTTCAACTGTTGTATTTGGGTGGAATGCGTTTCTCCGTCTTTCTGAAGCACGAATTGTGTTACGGAGTGGCGGTGTTTCTGCATTGGTCGATTTTATCGGCCTTTTTTTGGATGAACGTCATCGCTTTCGATTTGTTTTGGACTTTCAGTCAATTGCTGAGCAAACCTGGAGGCTCTAAACGTCCGTTAAAAACCATCTTTTACTACGCCTTGTACGGTTACGGCATGGCCAGTCTGGTGGTGAGCGTCTGCGTCATTTTGGACAATTTCACGTCATATAACATCGGTTACGCCACCAAAGGATGCTGTTGGATCGGCGATCCCAAAGCCTTGGCGGTAGTTTTCGCCGGAGTCATCGGAATCGTTTTATTGACTAATTTAATTTTCTACTGTTTAACCGTGTGCTCCATCCGTAAAATGGGCTCCAAGATCAAAATCAACGGCGCGTCGAGGAGTCAAATGTCCGTTTACATCCGCATGTCGGCTCTGATGGGCTTCACCTGGGCTTTGGGGTATTTGGAGGGCGTGGAAAGCTTTTCTTACACTCTCCACGACGTTTTCGCTTACGCTTTCATCGTGGCCAATTGTTTAGCCGGAGTCTTCATTTTCGCAGCGATGGTTTGTAATCGGAAATCGTTGTTGCTGTATCGAGATAGTCGCGGCATTAAATGGTTGGTGGGCTACTGGAATAAGACTTTCGTGAAAGTAAGCGTGAGCAGGTGCGATGAATGCAAGGAAACGACGGAGAATTGTAATTGTCCGAAAACGGTCATCAGAACCATCTCCAACGAAACGGTGCAATCCGTTCTCGAAGCTGAAAGAGAAGAATTGAACTTAGAAATCAATGAAGTAGAACCAAGTAATTCGATTGATTCAATTTAAAATTATGAATTAAAACGCATTTTTTTTTTAAATTAAATTAGTATTATTATTATTATAATGAAGCAGCAAAACATCGTCGTCATTTGGAAAATTTATTTATTTGTATATATTATTTATGTTTGGAAAGATGTGCGTTTTTAATGTAGATTTGATTTTTAGATAATATTTGTCTAGAAAGAAAAACCGTGTCATTATTATTAATAGTAACTTTTTCGTTTGTATAATAATAATAATTTGAAGTGTTAAAAGTACAAATTTTAGAAAAGTTTATAAGATTTAATTATTAATACTGATTAAACAACTGATTAAAATGAGATAATACAATACAACGTATCAAGTTCTTAATATCGATATTTTGGCAACAATGATGAAATGTGAGCCTCGCAATTATTTTTCTAATAATATTTAGCTATTTGCATTGTAATCAGTAAAAATTTGCAGCTTTGATTTTTTTTTTAAAAAAAAAATATTGTTATTATTATTTACCGGTAATTTAAAAAAACGAAAAATGTTGTAAGGTTTTCTTTTTTTTTAAAAAAATAATAATGTTTAAATTATTTCTACTGTTATTTTTTGCATTAGTTACCTCGCGTAAGCTGTTGATTTTGTTGTGAAGTTTCATCCCGTCGTAATTTATCATTAATTTACAGATGAACCGGAACATTTGTGCGCTTTAACCAAAGATATAAATCCCATATGCGGCACGAACGGTGTCACTTACGATAATCATGCATTTTTAGAATGCGCAGCCGCAGCATATCCAAGTAAATTAATTTGTTTTCTTTTTTTCTTGTGGAAATTAATTTGAATATTATTTTATCAATAATATTTTTTTAAGATTTGAACTTGAAACAGAAGCACACCGGAGCGTGTAATGCCGTTAGTCAACAAATTAAGAAATCAAATGCTACTCTAAATAAAATTTTGAAGAACAAAAAACCTTGAAAATAAATATTATTATGTACAGAATTGAAGGGCAATAAGCAGGTAACTCCCCTTTCTTTTTGCTAATTTTGTCATCTAATAAAAAATAATTTTAAAAGATTATCTTTCAAATTTGTTTCCCAAATTATTTTTAAATACATTAAGTGAAATTAAGGTGCAAAAATATCGCTTGTATAAAGTCGGGTGCACATAATTTTAAATCTTGTTTTTGCACCAAATTTGAGTTAGATTTGCACCAAATTTGAATCAGTTTTTGCACCAAATTTGAGTCCGTTTTTGCACCAAATTTAAGTTTAAAATGTTTTAAGGAGAATAATCAATGCATCAAAATATTAAATTATTGCGCCGGTTGTTTTCTAATTAAAAATATAAATGCAATATAATCTAAACTCCAAATTTTTATCTGCAATTTTTAAAAAATTAGCCCTCTGAATTTCCTGGGATAAAAAAAAAAAAAATAGTGACACTTGTCTGCTGAATAACCTAAAAATTAAAATTCAAAAAGTGGTAGAAATGGACTTTACCTGCTTATTACTTTTCAATTATGACGTTCAACTTTTGAATAACAAAAATTATGTTTGTTTTTTTTAAATGTTTCTGATTTTTTTTTTTAATAACTTTGTAAGGTGAAAAATCTACATACAGTACACATAAATTAATAACAATGATATAAATCTATTTCATAAATGAGTATACCTTGTCGTGAGTAAAAAAAGAAAAAATAGAGATGTTATTAAAAAAAATAGTATAAAGACGTCATAATATTATTATGACATCGCGAGTATCAAAAACACAAAATATTTGATTTTCCTTTTTTTAAAATTTAAAAAAAAATAATGGCGACGAATTTCTTATGAAAAAAAATTTGTTTGTTGTTGTTTTTTGTAGTGCATATTATTATTTTGTCGGAGATTGTGGAGCGGATGCGGATTTAAATACGAATTTCCTATTGAGTAAACTTCTTAATTTATTCAGAGCTTCCGGTTCTGTCGAATCCTTAGTCGCCGTTTCGGTTGTCGTAGACCCCGGCGTTGTACTTGCTTCGCTGGTAGTAGTAGTATCGAACGACGTCGTTTCCGCCGCTTCCGTCGTCGTCGTTGTAGATCTGCTGGTCGTTGGAATGACTTTGGTGCTTTTGAACGACGCTTTAACGTTGGGACTACTATGATCCCGAACTTTAGGGGCTGCTTCCGAAATGCTGGCCCTTTCATGAGACGCGGCGATATGTGGGTCCTCGTTGTGAGCGTTTTCATTGTCGAATTTCGACACGATGCTCACTTTCCTCCTCGAAGGAGACAACTGCTGCTGCTCCCTACTATCCACGAACGAGTGAGCGTGCTCGGACCGGAACTCATTATTATTATTATTCGACCGGAAATCGCTCGATCGAATGCTGGAAATCGGCGCCGACGTCGTGCTCACCGGTCGTCTTCTTTTAATAACCATTCGCGTGACGTTAGCTCTTTTTTCTCCCCCACTCGACGAGATTTGCGACCTGGAAACACTCGGCGCTCGCCTCGTCGTCTGCTGCGTAACGGAAGCGGATGCTTGGTCATTAACCACTTCTTTTTGTACTTTTGGAACGATTTTCCTCCGTTGTTGTTGTTGTTGTCCATTCCTCTGTTGATTGGACACTGGTCTCCTTCTTCTCGGAGTGCTGCTAGAAACTACTTCCGGCGCTTCTGTAGTAGTTGTACGTATAGTAGATGGCCTGACTCTTCTTCTCGGAGCAATTGACGAAGATGGCTCTAACCTTTCCGACTCTGTGCTCGTCGTTGTGGGCCTTCGAACTCGACTTCGAACGCGAGTGGGCGGAGTTCCGCGTGGTACTGGCGTGACGCGAGAGGGAGGAGTTCCTCGTGTGGGAAGCGCTGTTCGAATAACCTCGCTGGTTGAAGGTGGGGCGGGGCTTGTTGACGTTCGGGGTGGAGGTGAGGAGATGTGTTCGGGTTCTTGAGTAAATGGAATGACGTCGTCTGGAGGTTGGATTTGATCGGCGGATGTTGGGCCAAAAGTGGGTCGACTATCTTCATTGAAAGAGTTTGGTGGACGCTGCCGGAAATCACCTTGAAACCGCTGTCTTTCCTCATCGATCTCCGTAGCCACTGTGGGTTGTGGTCGAGGAGGCGGTCTACGTTGCGGCGGAAACGGTTCGGCGAATCTCGGATCTTCTTCGATCGGTCGTTGACTTCCTCTAGGTGGTCCGCGTTGAGGAGGTTGTTCGGTGAACCTCTGCTCGTCTTCGAACGGTCTCGGACTTCCTCGAGGCGGTCCGCGTTGAGGAGGTTGTTCAGTAAATCGCTGCTCCTCTTCAAACGACGGTCTTCTTTGGTCATCTCTGGGTGGTCCGCGTTGAGGAAGAGAAGGATTGGTAAATCTAGGGTCATCTTCGTTCGGCCTTTGATGATTTCCTCTGGGTGGGCCACGAGGAGGAGGAGGGAAAAAATCGGCGAAATCTATTTGAGCAAAATCATCCGGTTGATTGGGGTTAAAGAATTGTTGCTGATTGGGTCTTCTCGCCGCAGGATGTGGGTCTTGTTGCTCTCTGGATGGCGCTTGGAATGGTGGATGCTGCGGGAAAGGAAATTCAGTGCTGCTGCTGTGTTGTTTTTGTTGAGGTCGAGTGGGTGGAGCTTTGGGCGTTGTGCTGGTGGTTGTTGGAGGGCGTGGTGGTTGACGATTTGAAGCTTGAGTGGTTTGTGGGAAACGCTCTTCTCCCTCGATTTTACTTCCAAAGTCATCTGTAGGCGGAGGAATTCCAAACTGCTCGGCGCTATCTGTGGACGGAAGTGGTGGGCTCTGAACTTCCGGTTCTTCTACCGAAGCGGGTGTTTCGCCGTCAAAATCGCTGGGTCTGAAACGACTGCTTCCTCGATTGCGACTGGTCGATGTTTCGACACTAGATGGTCTTTGAACGGATGGTCGTCTTGGAGGAGCTTGTTGTTCGATCGATGTTTGTTGCTCAATTGATGGGCGTTGGTTAATTGGTGGGCGTTGGTTAATTGGTGGGCGTTGCTCAATTGATGGGCGTTGATCAATCGGCGGTCTGTTTTCGAATGGGCGTTGAAATGGCGGCGGTCTGTGGTCAAAGAATGGGTCTTGATTGAAAAGGAAGGGGTCTCTAGGCGGCGGCAGTGGTCTGGGCGGAAATTGTTCAAAGGAAGTTGGAGGTCCTTCTGTTGGCCTTTGCGGAGGAGAACCTCGCTGTTGCTCACTGCTTTCTTGATTAGTTTGCGGTCTTTGCGCCGCAGAATTACTCGAGGAAGTAGGTGGTTTAGGTGGCGCTTGTTGCGGCGAAGGTTGGTCCAACGGAGGTCCTGGAAAACGTATGTCATTGATAAAATCTTCCTCTTCAGGTCGCGGACGGAAATTATTTTCGATCGGTCGCCTTTGTGCGTTGACTAAAGATGGTTGAGTGGGTCGAAAAGCTTGCTGCTGCGGCGGACGATTAGCCGGAAATGATTGAGCGAAAGGAAGTCGTTGTCGGTCAGCGTCGGTGCTAAAATCCAAATAATCCTCCTCGGTCGAAGTGGTCAACGGTCTTTGCGTTTGTTGTTGTTGCGGCTGTTGTTGAGATTGTTGTTGTTGTTGTCCTTGAGGAGGAAATGACGTCAGAGGTCTGAAAAGTGGTCGGGCTTCGCCGCTGGAAATTCCTCGTTGCGCGTCGTTAAAATCGAATTCGAATTGATCGAAAGGATTAAAAAAGGGCCGAAAATTGTTTTGAGGTGGACCACGCTGTTGTTGTTGCGGCTGCTGCTGCTGCTGTTGCTGCGGCGGTGGCTGTTGATTAATATGCGGGTGACCGAATTGGTGAACCACCGGTGGTCGCTGTTGCGTCAACTGCTGAAACTGTCTATGGTTATTGTTTGTGGTGGCGGAGGAGGCTAAAGGGCGTTGAATGAAAAAGTGAGGCTGTCCTTGCCGCAGCATCAACGTGTTGTCCTGTTGTTGAGAAGTGGCAGGCAGAAAGTGGGCGGTATTGTCGGCTACATTCACGTGGAATATGGGGCGCTGCGGCGCGGGGGCTGCCGCGTGGTGATGGTGATGATTGGATGAAGCTCCTCCGTTGCTGGGAACAGCGCCGGCAGAGGGCGGTTGAGAGAGAAAGAAGACATTTCCATTGGAAAAACTGGTTCCGCCGTTCGGATGGTTGGAAACCACTGGCACAAAAACACTTCCGTGTGTCTGTCGTCGATCGCGCTGCGTTAATGCACAAACAATCGACATAATTAGTATAAATAATTAAGAGTAATGAATCAAAAAAAGAAAGTTGTAGTGTAAAAAACAAATAAAACATTTCTAAAGAATACTTTCAGTTTACAAAAACACTTTTAATTTTTAATACTTCCGGCTGTACAAATTATAAAAAAAAAAAAAAATACAGTTACGATACTATTAATTTGTGTCTCAAAACTCAAATAAAAAACAAAAATTCGTTGAAGTGATTAATATTTCGCTAAAATAGATTTTCGTGGCACGTTTACCATATTTTCTGATGCGCTAATAAATAATTACTATTCTTAAGGTTATTATCTAACTTCCTGTTCAATAATAAATAAAAATAAATGACAATAATAATAAAACATCATTTCTTAAAGTTTGATTATTGTATTTATACGCATTAATATACTTCCCAATTACATGTACCAAATCAACCCATCTACTCGTTCTAGTAGCACTGGCAGCAATTAACTATCCTTTACTCTCTCAATAGTTTTTAAGTATTAATAGGAAGCACTTCCGGGTATCATGCTCATTTATTATTATTATTTTTTTCATTTTTATTAACTCCTTTGGTGACTTTCTATACTAATATAATTGGGTAGAAATTGGTCTAAAATTTAATTGGTTAAAAAATCCACCTAACTTTGAAAGTTCTGTATACTCATTACACTTGTACATGTAGTAACATTTCCGGTTAAGAAGCGAACATAATTATTTTCGTATTTTAATAACACTTCCGGTATCTATGTCATAATGTACTACTGTAAATTTAACTCTTCGCTGATTTGTTTTCTACTGCTAAGTGGGACTTCCGATCACCTACTATTATTGATATTTGTGTATAATTGAAATCATTATTTTTGTATACAAACCAGGCCAAAGGGGTCGTTCCAAAAGTTTGGTCTCGCTCCGTCTAAATCAACAAAAAACGTGTCAAAAATACAATAACAAAATATCATTTTTTTTTTTTTTATATAAATTTATTTATAATTTTTTTTAAAAAAAATTGTTGAACGCTCACCTGCGATTGCGCAAACAGCGAGAAATACCAAGCACCACCTGCTGCAATCTATTTCAAAGAATAATAATAGGAGAAAAAAAATTAATTAGTCACGGACCGTTAGGGTGCGCTTCGAACTAATTTAGAGACACGTGTCTGCTGTTTTGTGTGTACTGTATACATATACGGTATATAAAAAAAATAGCGTTACGTAATTTGAATAAAAACCCTTTTTTTTTTTTTTCGATTGGAAGAAAACTGATATTTTTTTAGGCGTCACCTTCACGCGTAACGTAACACAAACATTTCGTATGGCTATGTGTGTGTTTGTTTGTCTGTATATGCATATACACTGTTGCATGTACACATTTCATCAGATTTCGAAGAAGAAGTGGAAAACTATTCGGCCGCCTAAATAGCTCGTCAAGCGGAACTTCCGTTCCGAACTTCTAATAATAATTAGGCACCCTTCAAACGCTCAAATAATTAATTTCGAAGAGGGTAAAAGGGGGTAAGGTGGGGTGGGGGCTGAAATGGAGCAAGAGCGGTGACGTCATTGCTTCTGTCCTCCATTTTAGTAAAAACCTATTGTTACCGAGTAAACTTCCTACTTTTTCGAGACTTGAAAATAATTTTTGAATAACTGTAAGAAATGGGGGGAAATAAAGTCGCGCCGCTTGGCTTATTTCGCTCGGTGTGACGTCACGCGATTGTTATAAGAAATAAAGAGGCTGAATACAGAGTGTGATGAGTCGATGAAGCGCCACCTATCTCCTAACCTAATTAAAGGACAAATATATTATAATATTTCCCCCCCCCCCCTCCTTTTTCCTATCGGATAGCTACCATTTTTATTTTGATTATTACTATTATTATCATTTTAAATTTGAAGCAGACATTTTCTTTTTTTCTTAAAAATAAAATTAAAAATCGAAATTAAATAAAAAAAATAACCAAAGGCGGTTTTGGATTGTGAACCGGTTGAAAGTTTTTCGGGGTGTCGAGAAAGTTATTTATGGCAAGACAAGTGGACTTAAAAATCTGTTTTCCTTATTAAAACTCCATGTGCACCAGTGTTTACTCAATAAAACTTTATTTAAGCGAGTGTTTACTTCCTAAAACTACTTTCTACATAGTATTTACTTCCGACAATTCCATTTTAGATAATAATTACTTCCTAAAACTCCATTTTAAGTAGTGTTTACTACTTAAAACTCAATTTAAGCGAGTGTTTACTTCATAAAACTACTTTTTAGATAGAACTTGCTTCTTATAACTCCATTTTAAATAGTGTTTACTTCCGAAAACTACTTTTTTAGATAGTATTTACTTCAGAAAACAACATTTTAGATAGTGTTTACTGCCTAAAACTCCATTTAAACGAGTGTTTCTATATTAAAACTCCAGGTAAGCTAGTGTTTCCTTCTTAAAACTCCTTTCGCGCGAGTGTTTACTTCTTTTTTTTTTCGCGCAAAATTATAAATGTGCGGTGACATCTATACGCGCCGTTACGCGGATGTTCTATGTTGGGCCTGCGAAACGGACGTCTTAACCGGCTCTGTTGGAATGAGGAAAAGAAATGTCCCCCCGCAAAACAGCGCCTCACCTCGCTCTCGATTAATAATAAGACCGAATAAATAAATAAGTAATAAAAATATTAAAAAAAAAAAAAAAAATTCCGTAAACAAGAGTTAAATTCCGGTAAAAATATCCATTTCATATTGACAAAAAGAAGAAAAAAAAAAAGTAGAACAAGTAGACCAATTGAGGTCAAGTGAAATTAACTAATGATGGACACTGCTCTCAGTACCACCTAGTCCTAGAGCAGCTAACGTTATACTATTTTCTATGTGCGGCAGGGGAAAAACTTTTGTTATAAATTAATCACTTGTCTCCTTTTTTATTATTATTATTATTATTATTATTACTATTATTTTTAGATCGACCTTGCAACTGTCACGTGAAAAGCACGTAAAAACGTGATAAACAGTTATTCAACTTGAAAAAAAAAAATAATAAACTCCGGGAGTCATCTCAATTTAGTCAATTTCTACGTATTTTTTATTAATAAAAGTTTTAAAATAATTAAAAAATAATAATAATAAATATTTTTATTTGAATTAACTTACCCATAATCATCGCAAAGCGTCGCGTGACGTACTTCCCAGGTATTTGATTATAATGTTCCAATTGAGTTTGGGTGTCCGACAAGTATGTACGTATTATAGGAAAGCTCTTGGAGGAATGCGCTTTGCTTTTCTTAACGCCGAACAGGGGGAAAAAAGAAAGAAAAAAAAAAAAAAGAAACAAGAGAAAAAAAAAATGACGTTTTAATATCGACTACAGGTGGCGTTCCGATCGTCTTATTTTTCTTCCTCTCTTCTTCTCCTCCGCCTATTTTCTTTTCTTTAAAAAAAAAAAACAATCTTTAATTTTTTTTTTTTCTTACTTCTCATTTATTTTTCATTTAAATGTGTGTCTGAGGAGTAGCGCTTTTTCAACGCAAGGCCGTTGGGTGGCGCTGCGTGTGGGAGTGACGTCAGTTTTGAGGTCAGCAGGTGTTGCTGCTGGTGTGGTGGACAATTAAATTATTATTTTTGTTGGTAATTTTTAGGTCGACTGTTAGAATAATAATAAAAAAAATTTTTTTTTTTAAATTTTAAACTTTCTCTTTTCTCTCTCTCCGCACGCCATGTGTCATTCCGGACGGAACATCCGTGACGTCATCACGGAACATGTTAACGGTAGAAGACTATTGTGCGAAGGGATTAACCGGTGACAAATGATGGCGTAACGGGTCAGCTGTGACGTTACGCTAGATTACATTTTCTCCCTACCTCCCGTTCATTATTATTGCTGTTGTTATTATCATTCAGGTGAAATCTTGCGTTTGAATGGAAGAAACGCAATGATGAAATATAACATTCCCCCCCTCACCTTTGCTTCCTCGAATTAGCATCGAATATAAATAAATAGAAAATGAAGAAAATTTGCATTTTGAAGAAAGTTTTGGGGTTTTAGTTTTTATTGTTATTCAACCGTTTTTATCCAATTTTAAGAGAGATTCTTCAAATTAAATATAAAATTTTTTTGAGTTTAAGGAACTCAATTTATTATGCAGTTTAATTTTGAAGTATATTATCAAATCATCTGCAGAATAATTAAATATTTGTTGCATTTATTTGACTTTTTAAAGTGCATTTTTAACCCCATTTAATGCAAAAACAAGCTGTCAATGTTTATCCAAACCCAATTTTTTTCGAGCAAATTTCATTCATTCACATGTGTTGACACACGAAAAGTCGTGTAGAAGACAAATTTAGCTTAAATTGAAAAGTTGTGTTGTAAAACTTTTATTTTAGTTTGCTAAAAATCTCAAAAATTGGCATTATCTTGTTATTGCTGCCAGCTTTTCAATTGTATTAAATTAAAAATCAGGTTGAAAAAAATTAATTTTTTATTATTTATATTCAAATTAATTTCACAGTTTTTTTCGATATATTTTTGGTTTCTGGTAAATTTTCAAGCAAAAAAAAAAAAAAAAAATACCGTAACAATAATTTGAGGATAATTAGCATACCGGTAACCATTATTATTCTTGATAAATAATAAAATTTGGTACCCGAGTTTGCGCCAAATATTTTTTTTTTTTTAATGATAATAATAAGGATAAAAATTTAAAATTAAAGTCTACAATAATAATGATATGTTTTATGTAACTCATTTATAAAATTAATTAAAAAAATTCAGGTTGAACCAATTTCAATTTGATGAATCACGTTGAATTTGGCAGTGCCAAACAGTGATGCAAACTCCGTACATCACAATCATATTACGTGAATCAACCTATATGACTGTAATCATTTGTTTACAAAGAATTTGATTGAATTCAATCTTTTTTTTCTTCCTTTTTCCGATTCAAAAATTTTGGTTTATTCAACAAAATAAGATCAACATTTTAATATAAAAGACTTTTTTTTTAAAAAAAAAAAAACAATTTTAAAAGTTGTTCTTTTTAAATGTATTTACAGGTTGATGTTACCTGATTAAAGTACCGGTAAATAAAAATTGAATAAAATAATATTGAGTACAATATTTACAAAAAAAAAAAAAAAATATCTTTTTTCAATGAATAAAAAAACTTTTCATTCATAAAATAACTAACAAACCCATTAACAATAATTAGTTCCTTAATTAGTTCAGCCAAATTTTTTTTAAAAAATAAATAATAATAATATGTAATTTGTAAAAGTATTTTGACACTCATTTCTTGCTAATTTCTTTTTTTCATTCATAAAGCATAAATAATTATGTTACACGGCAATTCAATAAAAAGTAAACCAAACCTTATTTCATATAAACTTACATAAACACAATGCATACGTTGACTTTCATGCCTTGTCTTGTAAACGTTTTCTTGCATCACACCCCATATTTTGTAAGCTACTTAATTTAAATCTGGGATATTGAAGAAGAGCGTCAACACGTGATACAGGTATGAGATAAATTCGATGAAGCTGTAATCAATTCTGAGCATAGATAGTGGGTATAATGCTTGCGTTGAGACCGGAAGAGAATATTTTAAACAATTAAATTTTTCCATGTGCCATTGAAATGGTTAATCATTAAAAGAATTTAATGCAGTACTATTTCTGCTGGGCGCACTTTTTATGAACACCGTGTATATCTAATACATTTTTGTCGATATTTCGAGAATTGGGCTTACTTTTTATTGAACCACCGTGTATATAAAAAAATTAATTCGTAATAATTATTATTATTCACGCATTAATTTTTTTTTTTATTAGAAACAAAAAAAAACTACTTTTTTTTAAAAACTAAAACTGGTCATTCACAAATTCATCGCTTTATAATGTGGTCCAGTGAAACCAGAAATAGCGTACTTCCGAACGCTATTTATTCGTCCGTTACCGAAATAAAAAATAAAAAACCATTTCCCGCCTAAACTAAACAACGCGGAAATGGAGGGAAAATGATATTTAGCCTCATTTAGGCGTAATGTCTACAGCGCAGGTAGATAAAGACAGGAAAGAGAGGTAGATAGGTATGCGTAAGGGTAGGAAAGGGGGAGGCAGGGCAGACCAAGGTGACCTAATGACCCACCGTTGAGGTCGTTTCCGATCTCTCTTCTTCCCCCCCCCTCCCCCCCCTTTTAAAAAAAGAGAGATAGGCGTGTGTGTGTGTGTACGTTCGAATGAGGGTGAAAATACACAAACAAAACATTTATTATTTTTTTCCCCAGTCGATTAAAATGTTTGTCTGCGTCATTCCGATGACGTCACTGGAGTCGATTAAAAAGCGGTCGATTGTTTGATCTAGTTGAAATTAGTTAAGGATTTATCTCAACAAATACATGGTATTGTTTGTATCTATCTCTCTCTCTGGATGGATGGATGGATGAGACAGAACTGTCATTGTTTTTGAATGAGTGAATGACGTCATCTCCATTCGCACGTGTTACCATCTTTTATTCACGGATTGAAGAAAAGTTGATTGATGCGTGAATTATTTAAATAAAGTTCGTCAATAATAATTTAATTAAGGAAGGCATAATTTTTTTTTCTTCGTGTTTTAACAAAATTTAGGTTGGAGAAAATGAAAAGTAGAGATTTCGAGCTTTGCTAAGGACCCGATTAAAGGGTCCTTTGAGCTCGAGAAAAAACAATTTCTGAGTTCCTTGTACGGTAATGAAAATAAAGTCTGTCCCTCAACAACATAACAATGTTTGCTCAGAAATAAATAATTTTGCGAACCATTTCAGCCAAACAAATACGATTTATTTTATGGAAAATTTTAAAAGAGAAATAACAAGAAAAATTGACAAAGTTTTAAGAAAAATTAAGACAATTTAAGGAGAATTAACAAAATTAAATATTTTTTTAAAAATAAAATTAAAAACTTTTTTTAGAAAATTTTTTTTTAAAAAAATGAATAAACCGGCAAAATTCAAGGAAGCCCAGGGTACGGTCAGGCAGTGGATTTGACTAGGATTGGTTTTAAATTATTGATTAAAGGTTTGATAGCAAACAATTGTTATTATTAGATCAGGAAGAAGTTTCAAATGCACGAATTAACGAACCTTGAAACGATTTGGATTATTGTTAAAATATTTCTCACTCATTGCTTCACGATTTTGATTTACGAAATCAAAGCATTTGTAATAATAACACGTTGAAAATATAGCATAAATAATAATATTGTAAGAAAAAAATAATTTGTGTTTTCTTTGGTGTGTTTTTAAACCGAAATTCAGTAGACTATTCCACTTTAATCATAATAATTATTTAGATTCAAATTTGCAAGTTTTGCAAATTTCGACGAGCTAAAATGCACGATTTAAGATAATTTTTCAAATTAAGAGCTAAGTTAGTTCTCCCTACTTATTTTCCACGTGTTAACACGTGAATTAGTAAAGCTTGCCAGTAAAACTGTGGATTGTTGAAGCATTTAAATCTCGTTTTTTTGCCCCTAATAGGAGTGTAAATTGCTCTTTTAAGGTGTTAATAAATGCCGCAAATACTAAATTATTACTCAAATGGTTTTCTAATGTACAGTAATTAATTTTCATCCACTACCCACAAAACGTTAATAAATTTTAAATTATTACCTAAACCACGTTAATAATAAATAAAAAAAAAAAATTATCATAAAGTTTCATCCTAAAACTAATGTTTTTCCCTTCCCACCGTTGAAATAACAATAAAAAAAAATCAATGCAAAATTTGTTCAACGTTATCGGAATGTTTTCCAGCTGCGAATTCAGCGGAATTCCGTAGAAATGTAGAGCGACTCAGTTGAGCTCCAAACATAATCTTAACAATAATATTTCTTTTCTTTTTCTTTCAGATTCTGATGGAAAATTTAATAAAGATTTCCGGAAATAATTGTCCTTTGACCTCGTTCGAAGGATGCCATCGTTACCTACATCGCTGACTTTTCAATAAAAATAACCTTAAAAAGCAAAAAAATTAAGGTCGTTTCGGATGGCCAATGTCCCACCCACACGTCCCACTCGACGGGAGGTCAGCGCGAGGAATTTCGGTGAAAGTCATCGCGTTGAGAAAGGTCGTAGGAAGCTAGGGTTTAATCAACGCCAGGAGGGGGTCGGGTGAGGCGTCCATCATTAGACGCCCCTGGGATGAGCTGGTGAGGGCGGGGGGGGGGGGGGGGTGGAGTGGGGAAGACGTGAGCAATGGCCCGTACCGGCGTCAAATCCAACAGCTCATTCAATCGCACGCAGGTGGAACGCTTCATCAAATATCTATTATGACGACATGATAATGCACGTGTGTGTGTAGGACGTGCAAATATTATAATATTCATTCATGAAAATGCTATTTCGAAAAAGAAATACACACACCTGCATAATTAGATTTTTGAATGCTATGGGTATTAGGATTGTCAATCATCGCAATATCCCATAAAAATACCATAAAATTTTTTTTAATATATTTCGGTAAAACCCTCCTTCATTTATAAAATTTTTATTAATATTTTTGTTGACTGTTTTTGAATATCATTTTCCCGTGTGTAAATTGCAGAATTAATTAAGAAAAATTAATGTTTTGATTAAAAATCCGGTTTGAAAAATATTTAAAAGTTGTTAATTTTTTTTTTATTAGCAAATTTTAATATTTTTCATTGAAGGAAAATTGTGTGGCTAAAAAAATAATAATATGTTGAATGCAGTTTTTATAATCGCTTAATTTTTTTTTCGTATTATTTTGTTTACATTTTTGCCTTATCTGATTTGTTTACGTTTGAATTCTATAACGAAATTGGTTCAAAAAATATTTGAATTTTTATAAAAGTGTTTTTCCAAGTATTTTTTTTTTTTAATTTCTTGGAATAGTCGTATTTGAAAAAATATTTTTATTTAAGACCCCCAAAGAAACTTAATCCGGCACTGAGCGGTGGCAGCGAAACAATAGCATTTTAAAAGTGAAATTCTTTCGAGTTAACCGATTTGTTTTTACGTCTAAAACGTCAGATTATAAAAAAAGAAAAAACGTAATAAAATTAATTTCAACAATAATTTTCAACCTTTAAAAAAAAAAATAACAAAGCAAAAAAAAAAAAACGGATCTATTGTTTAAAAATTTCGTAATTAAACTTAATTTTAATAAGCACACACACATTATTTTTTTTTAAAGTGTAAACAAAATGTAGTACAAAAGGCATTTAAAACGAGCACGAAAGGAGCTAAAATAATGCAAACTTACGTGACATCATTTTCCCGTATACAAAAGCTCATAATTAATTTTTTTTTTTTACGAGTTTTTTTTTTTTATATCTCAGTAGTCATCCATTTCATTTCGAAATAAACATTTTGATCTGATTTAAAAAGTAGTAAAAAAAAAAAAAAAAAAGGAGAGAAAGAAAATCGCGGATGTTGGTGTCAAACATTCCAACTTAATGAATACGTTTACCGTTATTATCACCACACCGTAAATTTAAAGCGGCGATTATTTACCACGCTAAAACGAGATCGAAATTAGCATTTAAAAAAATAAATATATAGTTCAGACTAATAAAAACGATTTCTTATTTATTATAATTGTATCTCACTTCACAATGAGCTACTGATACAATTAAAAATACCGTTGCAACTACCGTACTTACTGTATATGAATGAGCAGGAAGACGATAATAGATCAATTAGTGGGAACAAAAGGCGATGAATGATTAATATACAGAGTGGGGCAAAGAAAATAAACTCACATTTTGACAGTGGAAAGTTTGATTAAAAAAGCCATTTAACACGGGTACAATTTTTTTGACCCACTCTGTACTGTTAATTCGCCGTTTAATACGATCGAATTAAGCGTAATTTTTGCGTTTTGACCTCCGCGTAAATTTTATATTTTCCAACATTATTTTTAAGGATGAGATATCCTTGGAAAAAGAAGGGTACGATGAATAATAAATAGAAATTAATGATGAAAAGATCCGGGTTCACGTTACACAAAATTATTTCATTCAATAAGTATTTTCTTCTTAAACGAATTTACATTGTAAAAATGTGAAAATCAAATGACCCTCATCTAATAACAATTTCTTTTTTAATATTAAAGATAATCGTTAATTTTTATTATTATTATTTTTTTTTTTTTGGTCAATATCGACCCCGCGGATTTTTGTTTAATTCGACGTAAGGTGAACGATAATAATGCCAGGGTCAATTAAGTTTATTCCAGGGTCAAATAACCAATCAAAATTAAAATTTTACAAATTGTAAAAACCAAAATATTGATACTGGAAATGGCGAACACAAATAAAGACCTTCTTCTACTGTGTAATTACTGTGCATTTATAATGTTTTTCAAATTTTTTTTTTTTTTTTTGAATTATTTATGATAAAATTAACACGTTTAGCTATCAATTAATTAATTTGAAGCGAGGTCTTCTATTAATGTCAATAAAATTTATATTATTTGACCCCAACTAACACTTATTGATTAATTAAAATGTAAATTAAACACTTTTTTTTATTATTTTATTATAGTAGCTACCGGTATTAGTTCACCGTATAAAAGTAAACGTGGTGGGTGGTCAATGCAAAAATCACGTTATTGTACATGTACAATTTTAGTCTTTTGTAATCAGCTGTTCTTATTTTTAACTTAATCTGTCTTTTTTTTAAAAAAAAAAAAAAAAAAACTTACTTTTGCAGATTACTGGACTAGTTTTTGGACTTTTTTAAGACCATTTTTGAGCTTGAAGCCTCAAAATTATTGGTTTAAGATGTTTAGAAATTAATTTCGCTTACTGTAAAACTAAGTTTAAACACGTTCGAAAGCTTAAACTGAATGTCGCTGTCACCGAAGTTTAGCTCGGGATCCAAACGGGAATCAGGTAAACCCACTTCTTTGAACAAGATCAATATTGAAGATTTCTTTTAATCTATTTTTTGGAGAACCACAACTACTAGTAGATTTAATCAAAATGATAATAATAACCTAATGTAAAACAAGAATCTTAAATAAAATTATTGATATTTTGATGGCATCGTAATACAGTAAGTTACCTCATTTTTCCTATTCAGATAATCTCAAGAATGTGGCAGATTGAGCTGCCTTATTAACCTATCAAGTACTCATCGAAATATGTAGTTTCAGCCACATTCAACCTCAAACCCGCAACATAATTTTGTTTACGCTACTCAGTGTTTTAAATTGAAATATCAAGGTCAAAAATTGACCTTAAAAACCAAAATTTGCAATTATATTGATTTTAAAAAATTTAATGGATTTTAGTTACTGCAATTTTCATTAAAATGAAGAATAACTGTAATTTTTGTTTATTATTATTTGGATTATCTTTGGTTAGCAAATTGCTTTTTCAACTAAGCACATAAAATGTTTTTTTTTTTTAAAAAAAAAAGAAAAAACAAAAAGACAAATTTTTGCTCGTAAAATGCAATTTTATGTAAAGAAAAAAAAATGAACATATTTTATGCTTCAACGTTTTTTGTTTTTTTTTTCTTCTTTTCTCAAACAATTCAGGTTTTCTATATGCATTTGTATTCCACTTACAAGTTCTTGTTTTTTTTTTTTTATTGTATAAAATATCCGTTTCAGGGTCAACCAAAATGCCTATGACTTCAGAAACGACTTCAATATCGTGTTTGTAAACGAGCGCACATAAAAAATATATCAATTTGACGTCTCAATAAATACAAAAACAAATAAAATTTAAATAGCCGTTAAAAAAAAAATTAAAATCACGTAGGAAATTAGCTTTTGACGCATTTTCCACATTTTTACACCGTCATTTCAAACTATGTTTTCAACAACTCTCGACCCTCGTTGCGGGGTCCAAAAAAAATTGACAGTTAAAAGTTTATATTTAATAAATGTTTTTATTATTTTTTTTTTAAGGTAATAAAGCGCAAGTTTTACCCTGAGCAACACGATATTAATTAATTATTGTGAAGCATCGATTTGATCGCAATAATCCCCATTTTTTATTTATTTATTTATTTTTTGCTGATAACTAAGAATTATTTATTAAATTTAATCGTATTCGTGTTTGACTTTGGATAGGAAAATGTCCCATAGAAGTAGAGCTACGTTGACGTAGAGGACCCTGAAAGCCGGAGGAACCAGGAAGAAATTGACGGCTTGGACCGGAGGCCAAAATAGCCAATCAATCTATACACAAAAATATTTTTTTAAGAAAATCAGAAATTTTTTTTTTTAAAATGATTGATTAAGCTAAAAACACAAGTGAAAGAAAAGGGTGTGCCCTTCAAAATATCACTCGAAATAAAAACATTAAAAAAAAAAAAAATGTTTGCTTATAAGCCTCACCGACAAACCTCCAATAAAATCAAAAATGAAACACCAATTTACAGAAAATACTTCAATACTAAACTTTAAATTAAAAACAAGATATAAACTATTTAAAAAAAAACCGCTAATAATTCAAAAAAAAAAAAAAAAAAAAACCGTCAACAAATAACACTCTTTAAACTTCGAAATTCACTCAATAAAAACACCAATAAAATCAAAAGATAATTACTAATTTGCAGTAAATATTTACTACGTTTAAAGGTAAAAGCCGTATCTAAAAATGAAAATGCACTCGATAAGCCGTTACGAACTTGAAAAAATAAGATAATGTTTACAAAACAAATCCCAGGCCTACTTATAATCAAAAACTCAATCTATAAAACACCCACAAACAAAAAAAATCAATTAATAAAGCTAAAAAAATAAATAATACAATAATAATACCGTATTAAACTCAATAAATAAATTACGACATCACTCATTTAAATTCAAAAATCACGACATCGATTAAATTATATTTCTTAAATTACTTTAAAGTCCTTGAAAACAAATTATATCAAGTTCAAAACAAATATATCAGAAATCTAGGAAAAAAAATAATAATAATAAAAAGTATTAAAAAAATTTAATGTTCTTTGGGATGTGCCTGGGCATACCCTTCGTTGGCGCGACTGGTTAAAACTGAAACAAATAATTGTAATCGAATTGACGACCGTTGAAATCGCTTTTTACGGGGTATTTCCGAATAACCAATCAACAAAAAACAAAAAAATGTTGTATTGTAAAATAAACTAGTTTTCCGCTTGGATTGATTTGGTACAAGGTAATTTACGAGTTAGTTAATATTTTTCGAGAGTGAAATTTTTCATTTACAAAATTTCCTAACATTTTTTTTTTTTTCCTCTATAAAATAATGTAAATATTTTCCATTTCATCGGCATTTTCAATGTCAAAATCGATATTTTGTTTTTCTTTTTCCCTTTACTTTTTTTTTTTAAAAAAAACTGCGAAATGAAAATATAGGTGAGTGGTCAAGTTGAATGAATTTTAATGCCACCCAAAAAAAAAAAATCTAAATAAATTAAGAAGGAAAGGTGGGCGATGTTACGTAACGCTATTATTATTAATTAAAGCGAAACAAAGTTATAATTAGAAATAGTCGTATTTCCTAGTAAAAAAAAAAAAAAAAATTTGAAATTCCGGTCCGAGATTGCGTGACTTCCTTAATAATCACGGTTAATCTTGACCGACATTAATTATGGGTAAGCTAGCTGTGCACTTGCATTAAAATTTTTGATGAAGGCTAAAAATTCGCCTTTAACTCAACTTTTTTTTTCTTTCCTTTACATGCAGATACTGTATATTTAAATTTTATTACCATTAAAATTCCGTCTGACCACTCAACATAATATTTTTTTTTTTTTAAAAGTAAGAGAAAAAAAATTTCGAAAATTAGTACCAGACTCCATCAACTGATAATAATCAATTACTGTATTTACATACAGTAGTACGGTAAGAATCAAGGATATAAATCAAAATGATAAAAACTTTCCATGAATTCTAATTTAATAAAAAATAAGAAATAAATAAATAACCTTAAAAAAAAAAAAAAATTGCCTAATTAATTTTTAATGGTTGCAATTTACCATTAAAAAAAAGTGTCTACTTTTGATTTTTATAAATTCAAATGAAAATATTTTTTCAACAAATTTTTTTAAAACCGTTAAAAAAAATTGGATTGGAAATTTATGCAGTTTATAATAATTTTCTTAAAAGGTTTGCAGCAACAACCGGGTAAGCTCATTTTTGCTAACTCTGGTTTAAGGTCTCATTTTTCAACTGTCAACATGAATATTGGTATCTAAAATTAGTGTATAAATATTGAATTAAAAAAAATGTGTACCAAATAAACGTAAATAAACTTCTGCTTAATCTCGTCCTGACACTCGGTCCACGTCTTCCTCTCCATCAGTCCCATTCCTAAGAAGAAAGTGAGATTGAGCACAGGTGCCGCCACCATCTGGTCGGCAGCCACTTTCTTGCCCACCGTTCTCCACGCCACTTCCGGTAGCTTTTTATCCAAGAAGCGGTACCAGGTGTGGCACAGAGGGCCCAGCATCAGCCCCACCGCCGCCATGCGACCTTGAAAAAGCACATACACACGTAACCATGAAGCTTATAGTATTATAGAGCGCGGTCAAGGTGCGAAGTTACGTCACTCACCCGTGCGCCACCAGTCGTAACCCTGATCCTTACGGGGCCCCGGGTTCGTCAGCTGTTGCATGCAGTCGCCAGCCCCCAACAGGCCGCCACTCACAGCCGTATTCGTTAGTAATAGGTACCGGCTAAAGAGCTTCTTGACGGCGTTGCGACTCATTTTTCCCCACTCGCTTGACCAAAATGTGAGAGCACGTGATTCACTTGCACTTCCGCATGAGCGAGCTTAAAGCAGTAAACCACGTGGGGGGAGAAATTATTATTAACCACGTGGTTAAGGGGGGGAATTAATCATGAAATACGATCCAAATCTGTCTCGATTTTCATCGTCTCTACGCTATCAAAATTAACGATTGATGTCGCATGGAACGTTTGAAAAAAATTCTCACGCGAATTGTATCGCCATCTAGCGAGCAATTTATGAACAACAATAAAAAGTCGAGGAAATTCAAATACATGTACGGAATGTATTTTTATCAAATTTTTTTAGTCACTCGGATTAAATTTTCTCGTAACAACTTGAAGTAATAATACTGTAGCATGTTTCCAGCGCGAAACATGTTTCAATGAAACCAATTTGGCCAAACCTCATTTGAATGAAATCACTTGCAGCAATCTGGTTTTAGCAAGTGTTTTCAATGAAAACTTGCGACTACTGAATGTGACGTCACTTTCCTAATTTTTTAAATATTTTAAAAAAAGACCTTTATTTTTAAAAATCAGATGTTACTGGAATGCTTGCGAGAAGAAGTGGTTTAGTGGAAACGTGTTTGCAGAATGTGAATCTAGTTCCCACAAACCAACTGCGTTTGCTTTACGCCAAAATGTAGTAAAAAAAAAATAATAAATTTAATTTAAAAAATTTTATTTTAATCTGCTTTTATTTATGGCAGCAATAATATCAATTCATCGCCTGTTTTCTTTTTTTTGTGCAGAATTGAAATCAGCGTAAAACAAATTGCTGCGTTTTGGCATAGTTTTGTTAGGGGGTTCATCACAACTGCTGAAAATAATTTATTACTGTATTGAGAAAATGTTCAACAATAATATGGATGTTCCCCTAGGTTCTTATTAGTTTAGAAGTTTTGCTCCGTAACAAATAAACAAGTATTACACAAGTTGCTTCCCACTTTCTTAAGCGTAATAGGCCTATTATAAAGCATATTAATAAAATAAATTATGTTTATGTAACATCTAATTGTACAATTAGTTACTCGGTGGACTGGCTACTCTTACCGTAGTTTATATTCAGCACAATTATTTTATTGTTTTCATTTGAAAATCTATGAAGCTTCAATAGTTCTGGTAATACAGTATCTTAAAAATTTAATTCAATTAAACGCAATTTAAAAATAATTTCATTTCTTTCGCAGTGTAAACATTTCGCTTTACTCAAACGCGCTAAATGACGTCATTCAGTTCCGGATTAAGCTCGCTCGGGGTCCTAGGCAAGCCGGATAACAAAGATTAAGGCCCGAGAGCGCCATCCAAACTTAAGTTTTTAAGTTCTAGTTTTAGTCTTAGTTTTAGTAAAATGGAGTGCTC